>CM067518.1:19656371-19883871 GCA_034509495.1 Acestrorhynchus altus
TTTCACCTACCATTGGAACTAGTATATTTTTGTGGAATGAATAAAGTAGATTAACACAAAATGCCTCTAATAGACATTTGTCTCTTTCCAAAGTCCTGTCCTCAAATACACAACCACATTTTCAAAAATATGTGTATATATGACTAAACTGTACCCCATGAATTTTATAACATTTGTACAATTTGCTCACACTTGTTTTATACACATATTACAATTGACAAGTCATCAATGCCCAATGGTGGTGCTACTTCCAATTTGCAAAAAGAACAATTTCACCTGATATGAGGCTTTCTTTAAAAGAATTATTAATTGTAAACTCCATCAGAACCATGGTTATATACACATAATGATTATGGATAGTGTTAGGATTAAGTTTAGGTTTATGTGTAAGTTCAGGTAATACACTTACACTGGTTGCTTTGTAATATTCTTTTTTCAGGTCATTCTGCAAGTGTGTGTTACATTAGTAAGTCGTGCATATGCATTCAGGTCAAAGGGTATTTAGTACACAATAGTACACAATTTTTTAAATACTGTTTTAGTCACAAATGTGCAGGTTCCTTGCATGTTGATGGCTACCAAAAGCATCCGTTCAAGGTGTAACATAGAATAGAATAAAATAGAACATGCGTAGGGATCAGCTATTCTGCCTTTAAAAAAATGTTAAATATATAGTTAAAAACCACTATTAATTATTGAGAAACTATGAAATTGAAATGTAAGTACAATGGCAACGGATACAGTAAATGTATTTCGTTCAAATGAGATAACAATTTAAACATAATACAGTTGGGAAATAGAAAGATAAAACTTTGTTGTACTTGTGTTGAAGAGACTTTTGATCATTGCTGAACTTAACACTATTTATTTATGATAAAAAGGAAAAAAAATCTGATTTAATTAAAAAAATGTTAGTAAGTTAGAATTTTGTTTGTTTTCTAGGTCTATTCTCCATTTAGCCTTTAGAACCCGTGGCTAATATTATGGGGTGTTTTTGTAGTTTTACATACATTAATTCACCAAAACATGAAAAGGTTTTCATAAGAGATAGCCATCCATGCAAGATATTGTTATTTTCAGAAGATCCTAGGCTTCTCAAATATGTGTACATTTACTTGCACATACAATTTGTTTTATATTTATTTTTGCTTATGAACATATAAACACTTTATATCTCAGAAATCCTTTTGGAAAGTGATCCTCCAATGGGTTTATGGGCTGAAAATCCAATAATTTTGATTATTTGTAATGATTAAATTGATAAAGATATTAAAAATTTGTTCTTCTGAATTCTTGAAAATGGTCCCATAAAAACCTACCTGACCTATATTATTTTAACTTTTTTAGGGTATAATTTATATGTATCAGTATTATCCCTTCTCAGGACTTTTATTTTGAAATTTTAACACTGTGTGAGTAAAGAGGGTAAACATATCACACACACACACAAACTCACACATATATGGGGCAATATATCATTCAGCATGCAGGTTGAGCATGTACACATGGACAGAGCAATAAACATGCACCAGAAGCTCCTTTGGCATTTAAACTGGAACATAATTCAGTTGGAATCAAATGCATTTTAGCTATTTTCTGAGCTGGATTACTCACAGATAATTCATCACACAATGATGAGATTGATTGTTTGTTATGATGTGTGTATCATGCCTGTAGTTTATGCTGATCATGTGATATAAAGCCTAGAAAACAGCATGTAACTCTCCTACAGAGCGTTAAGGTGTATTAAGTCTTAAAGTTAAGGTGTGCAGTATATGAAAAGGAATTGGTATTTTTAAGTACATTCAACACTTTTTTCCAGCTTAGTCATCACAGTGAGGGCCCACCTAGTGTTCAAGAAAGACAACCCAAGCTTGGTGAACTGCATTTTCCACTGGAGCAATAAAGCAAACCCTGCATGCCCTAAGGTCACAATGAAACGTCTTTTCTGTAAGCTCGCCAGCGGCTGGCGAAAGCCTGTTTGACTGAACTTCTGGTGGTGACGACAGTGAGAGTGTCTCTGGTCTGCTCTCTGAACCCTGGTCCAATCGCTGAAGCTGCCGTCACCCTGCCCCAGGCCACCAGATACCACACCAGTGACTTCCTGCTTTGGGTTTCGACTAGACATGATTCTCATGCTTGGCACACACACAAAGCTGCACCTGGGGATTGTGCTCATCTTGCACAATTATATGAAGCAGTGTACAAATATTTAACTGTTTGAAGGCTCAATGTAAAATGACTTTGCCTTATGGTTATATCTGTACCTTTGAGATTTGCTTAGATAAGCTTGTAGCGTGCAGTCTTTCTTTCTAGGCCATGCAGACTATAGTACATCTCTATAGGACAAGATAGTAAGTGTAATTTTAAATGACATAAAGTAATTTAATACCATGTGAACAACTGTCACGCTTTTGTATATATATTATGGTTCACAATGCGCTCCCGTCCACCGGTGTCACTGTTTTGCCAAATGCACACAAACCAGCTCCGAATGTTCATTAAGAAGAATCCACAACAGCAATGAAGTATACTGATTTTACAAAAGGCATTAGTATAAGGGCACCCAAATAGTTCCCCAATATTGGAATTTCTTCAAAACCTTGAAATGGCCGATATTTGGATTAGCCGATAATAGCGGACCTGATGGGAACTCCAGAAACAGTAATAATTTCACATTGTACATTAAGGTTATGTTTAGGGGTGGGGTTAGGGTAAGGGTTAGGTTGTCTTTAGCTTCAGTTTACTTTACAATAACATTAAGGTTAACTTTTGGTTAATGTTACATTAACTTCACATTCTGTTCACAGTTCGTTTATGGTGAAGTTTAGGCTTAAAAAAAAGGCTTTGGTTTAAGTTTTATGTTTAACATTAGGGTTCGAGTAGGTTATGCTTAGGTTGCAGGGGTTGCTTTATAATATTGGTACAAATCGCTTAATTTCTGCATGCCTGGTTTGCATCAGTAATTTGTCCAAAATAGACATATATTTAGTACACATTGTACTTGTGTTTTAGGTACATATGTATAAATTACTCTTGAGACCAGGCTATCATGGCAGCCAATCAGAGCAGAAATCATAGGCAAAAATTGCTTTATTCTAAAGTGTTAAAAGAGGATGAATATGGTCATTACATACAAAAAACAAGTGCGCGCACACACACACACACACACACACACACACATACATACATATATAGTGTGTGTGTCTGTGCACACACGTTTTTTGTATGTATAATGACACAAATATCTTTTCGCACTTTAAATTCATTACCATTTTCACTGTTAGTATGTTGCAGACTTTGATTCGCAAATGCTGAAACTAAATAACGCATTACATGTCCAATTTTTGGGCTCTTTAGAGTAGAATTAGCATTTGAAAACATGCACAGACACATAAAGACTTCTAATCTCTCTGTCTCTCTCACACACACTCAAGCACACACTCATAAAAAAGGGGAGGGACTGTGGGTGCTTGGTGCTGTAGAGTGTTTGTTGGCGTCTGAAGAGCTCTATCACCATTCACTGTCACCCACGGTGTGTCCATGCCACACCCATGTGACTATACACCCCACACAGAGCACAAAGCACAAGGCTATTAACATAATGACAGGGAACAGACGCTGGGCGCACTCAGCCGACCGGATAATAACTCCATAGCATGAGCTCAGCTGGGACACCAGCATTGTTGTTGGAGTGGATTAAAAATGGGTAGATGTATCTCCGAGCACTTCAGTATGTCCTTGATCATTGAGAGGTTGTTAGGTGTAGTTCTGGTTGCAGTGATTACAGCCATTTTTACAGTTGAATGTCTGCAGTTCAGTGGCAATATTTTCATTTCTTATAGTATGTAATATAGTTCATATACTGTAGTTGTTATTTCAGTCTTTTGGCAAAATGTCATTTAATCTTTAGAACCTTAGGCCACTTCTACTGGGATGTTTTCACAATTTGATGTACTTTTATTCACAAAAATATATTTAAAATATTTATAAGAAGCAGTTACCAGATGTTTTGATCAAAAACTGTTTTTGCTTTTGAGATTAAAAACACTTGTGCAAGAATGCCATAGTTTTGTCTAGTTATTTTATGATTAGATTGAAAAGGATATTTATAATAATTTGGTCCAAATAAATTAAAGAACATCCTGAGTGTCCTTTATTATTTTTCTTATTTATGTATTCATCAGTACTGTACCGTCTCAGAACTTTTCTTAAACTGGAATTTTAGCTAAATTAGTGTATTGTAGCTGTTTTCTGAGCTGGATTACTTGCTCATAGTTTATCCCACGTGTATTATATGGGGCAAGACTAGTATTTTGTTATGATATGTGCATCATGATTGTTGGTTACTCTGTTCCTGATATATGAAGCATGTAACTGCCCACAAAGTGTGGATCTTATGTTCTAAGAGATTAAGTTTAGTCTATTTTTGTATCTTTGCTTTAGTGCACATATATTCAGTGTCTATTTCCCCATTAATAATTGGAGACAGAGTTTTGACTGGTTTGTATCAATTGTGTCATTGCAGTTCAGGAATCTGATGTTGTTGTTAGCTGTGTCCAAAGTCATTGTAAAATAGCAGCTTCTGTATTTGCACAACTACAACCACTTCATAACAGCTGTGTTCTGGATTAACCCTGCAATTAAGTTCTGGAAACCTGTATCGGTCCACTCATAGTGAATTTGTTTAGGGTGACCACAGGATTCTGTAAATTCTGTACCACTCATGGTGGAATAACACATTCCTGCATTTTCAAAAGCTGAATGTTTGAATCACACATTTGGGACCATACTTGTGAAAGGGTTAATGCCTCATTGCCTGGTACTGGGCCTGATCCTTCTACAGCATTGCAGTTCAGAATGCCACCGGTTTTTCCAACAGCTCTGTCAAGGGACAATATCAACTAGATACAGAAATTAGACTCATCCAATCACCTCTTAGTATCTTGTTCATGATTTCTAAGCTACTAACCATTTCAGCTGTGCTATATGGACAAGAGCATGAATTTATTTCTCCTGAAAATAAAGGGTATTAATGTTGGAGTAACTGTCTCTACTGTCTATGGAAGACTTTCTCCTAGTTTCAGGAGTTGTGAGGATTTCATCGCAGGACAAGAGTGCAAGTGGAGTCAGAATGTTGGGCGATCACCACCCCATCCCCACAACCCACTGGAACATAATCATTCCAGAGGACTCAGCCCTGTGGGTTCATGTTTGTCTGCTCCAGAGAGTATTTCTGTAGTACTTCTCTATGGGACTAGACAAGCTGTGAGTGTGCATTTGCGCATGTGTGCCAGCAATGTGTGCAACTTCAAGTACAATATTAGATAAGCAAACATGGGTCCTTGTACATGTTGCTGGATGGGGGAGTTGGGCTGGCATGAAGACCTAAGCAACTTTGGCAAAAGCCAGACTGTTAGAGACAGAAGATCTATGGGGTGTTCTTCACGACTGTCAGCAGTAGTGAATGAGTGATAGAGATAGAGATCCAAAAAGTAACAAAACCATGAACGTACATAAGTAGACATTTGTCTTGGGATTGGCCAGGGGAAAAAGTGTGAGGTTGACTTGTTTTACACTATATGTCTTGTGATATCTGTGGCACACATCATAGAATTGTTTATTGATGATTGCATAGTTCAGACAGAGGACTTCCATACCATCCACACCCATCCCTTTGAGGAATGAGAGGGGACACAATAACCCTAGGATAATGAGCACAAATGCTGGGTCATACCCCTTTGCTATCAGCATCTGGAGCACAAGAAAGCATAATTGACCATTCTCTCTGAGTGGTTGATGGTGTTCTCGTCTCTCATCACTCTAACTGTGATACTGGCTGGTACAGTCATGTGTTGGCTGATATATCAGAGCTAGTCATTTGGGTGCTTTCCCCCAAGCATGTTGACTACCCAGTGATGCTGCATTAGTGGAAGTTCAGAAAGAGGTTGTGGCTAATATCACATGTGTTGGAGAAGGCATGTGCTTGTCCTCGCCCTCCTAGTGTCGGGAACTTTGCAAGTCCTAGTGAGTGGGTGGGTTACTTGGCCCAGGTACATAGAAGAGAAGCCATCTTTGAGAGATGCCAGTGAAGAAACACTTTTCCATAAAGAGCCCTTCTCTGTAATTGTGTAGAACCTTTAAACTGGGAAAAAAAACCTTTATATCAAATGGATGTTCTCCACACTACCATATCCCTAGTACCAACATAGTTCTGTGAAAGAACGTGTAGATATGTGCTGAGAGCTGTGTGCATGTATCAGAGAGGGTGTGCTTATTTGAGTATTTATGTGTGTGTGTTTATGTGTGTTGGTGTTTGAGTGTGTGTGGGCGCCCTAGGCTTCCTCATCAGATTGTTAAAGCGTGTCAGTGTGGGAGGGAGGCGGCAAGCCCGGGTGCTTTTGGGAGCAGGCGTGCATGTGCGTACAAGTGTGTGTGCGTACGTGTGTGTATGTGTGTGTGCGAGCTGCTGACGGGACCTGTCACTATCAGGCCCACACATCTCTGGCACAGGCTGTGTTGACAGTGTGCCTGAGGGGGAAGGATCCGGCAGAGGTTGAGCAGAGCAGAGCTTTCCCACGCTGCTGCTGGCCTGCCGCTGCATTCCACGCCTGCCAGCGCTCTCTAAATGTTTGGACAGCCTTGAACAAATAACACACCTTGAAAGGCACAAGTACGGGCTCTCTTTACTTCTCTCTCGCTCTCATACCCACTCCCTCACTCCTTCACACCTCCCTCCTCGCACTCTACCTCTGCTCTGCTCTGCCCACCTCCTGACCGCAGGCTCTGCCTCCAGCCTCTCTTAAAACCCATCTGTCAAAGATACGACGTGCAAGCACGAGACTGACGCATGGGCGCACGTACCTATGGACACGCATGCTTCCAAGCAGCCAGAGAGGGTCATACAAATGCGCACACTCACACTCATGGTTATGTAGACAAATTTATTTTTTCAACAGATACTTCTTAGTCTACATTCTACTGGGGAATGTATACGTGGATTTTATCAGGATGTCTGCTCTCTGGAAAGTGAAACCATGACCAAGTCATTGCCATTTAAATTTAATAGAACAGAAGGTAATGGGTCAACATAACTGGAGCATTTCTATTGGTGCTTTCACAGTGAAACACAGTGTTCACAGTGTAAAGAGTAGCTTTTGCATTGAAATGATAACTATTTTACAGACGAACATGCCGCTGATTGCCAAAAAGAGATATACTGTATGTCTACCAACTACAGATAACACTTTGTTATAAACAGAACTGATAAAAGAGCATTCTTTGTAACCATCATGCCACTTTGTTTCTGTCATCTTCAAGCAGAGGTTATCTGACATCTACAAACTCCAAGTCACCTTAGTATTAATATAGTAATAGTAGTTGTATAGTGGTGGTTGTAGTGTAGTAGTAGTCAGTGTAACATAAAGAATGGTTACAGTACACTGTAGAGAGAGAGAGAGAGAGACTGAGTGAGAGATGGAAGGAGGATGGACAGAGGGAGACCTTGGCCTGCACAGGCCTCTAATGAAGTTTTTCTGCTGAGCAGTGCTGCAGCTGTGCAGCCTTTTGGGTGTCACCTCGTTGTTTCTCACGATCCCGAGCCAGGGCTTTGGAAAGAAAGACAGAGCAGTTGCAGGCTACTCCTGTCAAAGGGAAGTTTAAACCACATTGCACCTTCTTTCTCACTTTTTCAAAATGCTACCAGACTGTGGCGCTATAGAAGACTAAATGCAGAGGATCTGAAAGCCTTTTTGAAAGCACCCTTTCCCACGCTACTGTAACCACAAATTTCACTTCATTGAGATGAGACATATGAGCTGGCTTTAGGGGGCACCATGGCTTCTCTATAACCCCTACTGAATGTTTGTAGCTCTTTCTCTTTCTTCTTTCATCATGGGTCTGTTTCAGTTTTTCATTATTTCTTATTTAGTAACATTCTTTTGGACTTTTCTGAGCAACACTGATCCTCATTATAATAATAGTCCTCCACAGTATAATAAGGATTTTCTTTTTACCATAAAACAAAATGTATTTTAACTGGAAGTAAAGCCTTAAAATATGAGATGAATGAATTAATTGAACAAAATCAATATTGTACCTCACTTCAAACTCAACAATCATTTCAAAGCACCTTTATCCTGCCGTTTCACCTACATTAAAAACCCTTACGCACATTCACATACATCCCAATACACTTATAAAAGTGACCCCCCCCCACACACACACACACTAATGAGCAATAATGAGAGAGACCCACAATCACAAAAGGATCCAGAACTGCGTAAGTTCAGAAGGTTGGCTCATTTGAGCAAGTCTTTAATGCCTGCAAGACGAAGCCTTGAAATCAGCATGTTGCAATTTGCTTTCAGTGCTTTCTAATGACCTGTCAGAGTAGCCAGGCAAAATGAGACAAAGTGCAGCACCCTGAACTCACTGCAGGGAGGGGGCAGTGCAGGAGGCGAAGGCTGGGAGAGTTTGCTTGGGGGGCAGCGGTGGGTGGGTGTTCCCCTGGGAATTCGTCCCAGCACCGGCCCAGTGTCAGCTGTCCTCCCGGAAACCCCTGTCCAGCTGCTGCCCATTACTGCTGGAATGCATCCTTGGGTCGGATGCCAGGAGTGTGCTAGCACATTAATAATGTGGTGCTGACCACCAGCCTGGCCACTTGTGAGTTATTAACATAGCTTGTGCCGATCCTTCCCATGACACCCAGCACCACAGACATACACACACACACACACACACACACACACACACACACACACACACACACACACACACACACACACACACACAGAAAAACATACACAAATACACCAGCACTACCACCACCGCCACCATGCCTCCTGCCTGTAGCAGCTGCTGGACTTCATGCTTCCCATCAGACTTGGCATGAGCTTGCAGACAGATACAGGAGGTGTGAAACATGTGGATTTACAATGAAATGGGTGTGGGAGAGGACCCTGTTGTCTAGTTGTCTAGGCTAGTTCTTGGTTGACGACAGCACATTTTAAAGTGAGCCTCAAAAACATCAGTAAATGAGCTGCAGCTGTTTCAGTATTTTGTAAGATTTATTGAGTGTCCCTCCCCCTCAGTGTATTCATTTATTTATTATTCCTATCTCTAGGTTATGACAAAATTTGGGATGCGGTGATGACAACATTTGAACTTGTGATCATCTGTCTCTTGACAACTTGCAGTTAGACAGTTGTGCCACTGTAGAGGTATGAAACCATGCACATTTTTGTGACCAAGAAAGAACAGAAAGGATTTAAACAGATTTTTATGTTGTATCATTTGTATGTAGTATAATTTGACTACTGTTAAAAGCCTCCCACTGTGGGGACAAGGGGATAGGGGGAGTTCAAACTTACAAATGGGAATAAACAGTCAATAAATTAAGGGGGAGTAAGGCAGACTGCCCCTGAAACTCTGTTGCAGTTAATATTAACATATTTGCAAGCATTATACAACATTGTTTTTTCAGTGCAGGTAATACTAGATGAGCAGACCTCATTCACTCTATTGAATCTCAAACTTTGTCATTTATATGTGTTGTCTGTCAGGGGGTGCAGACTGCTCTTAACCTCAGAGGTCACCGAAGTGTAACACTCTTCTAAACCAGCCAAAAAAAAAAAAAAAAGATTTGAAAAAATGCTGAGGTCTCTGCCCTACTATGTTTTTGTTCCTCTTTTTACTGCATGTGAACAAAAAAGAGGAGTCAGTGGATTTGCATTCAAAATATTTGCAAAATACCAAAACTGGCATCGCTGATCTTTAGTACCAGGAAATTTCACATTTACCACCTGTGATCCGCACTTTGCAGGCAGTTACAAGCCATTTAAGCAGAGCAACCTACAGACACAATACACATATCACACTACAATACACACTACAAAGACAAATCATATTCAATATAATTCCCTAACATTCACTCATTTCCAGTTTAAATGCCAAAGAGCCTTCCGGGTCCAGTTTACTGCATCTGTCAGCAACAACCTGCGTGTAGACGCTGACTGATCAGCCAGAGGGGCCAGGGCTGATGAAAATAAGAAAGGAGGGTTTGATCTCTTTCTTTACTCACACGGTGTTCAGAATAGATACATAGATAATACAGATACATACATAAATAACAGAAATAAGAAAGGACATACAAATATATAACTGTCAAGCATTTAGAATAGATTATAAATGTCCTTGTCAATCTAATCATTCCCTTCTGAGATGTAGTCCTTGTATTTCTATAAATATATATAGGTTTGAACTTTGGGTTCTAAAGGTTAAAGGCTTTATTTTTAAGCCTACCCAAAACACACATTTGCTTTGATCTGTCTCAAGCTGTTATGTAATCTCAAACAGACAAATATTATTACTATTATTATTATTATTATTATTATTATTATTATTATTATTATTATTATTATTATTATTATTATTATTATTATTCAGGATGGAAACTCCTGCAGAAACAGCCATTTTACACACTAGGGTTATGTTAAGGGGTGGGTTTATGGTTAGGTTGTGTCTTGACTAGAAAAAAGTACAACAATATGAATTGAGTCCAGGCTGAATGAGTAGCTGGCTCACATGCAGGAAAAATAAATTTGTGCCATGACTAGACAACCACAGGGCAGGTTCTTAGAGAACTAACCTTGTAGTTGGAAGGTTTCCAGTTTGATTCCCTGATTTGACAGGACCTTTCAGCAAGGTACTTACCTTGGCTGCACCCCAGGTGGCATGGATAGGGCTGCCCACTGCTACCGGGACCTGTGCTCATTGCCACCTGTGTGTGAACACACTAATGTGTATGTGTGTTTGACTGCATGGATGGTTTAAATGCAGATGGCGAATTCCATATAGATATGTAGACAATATGGCTGTTTACAACGAGAGTGCATGGGCAAGACCCATACACTCACTTACATTTGAATAACGTTATTCAAATGTAAGTCACTTTGGATAAGAACTTCAGCCAATTGCCATACATGTACATGGGCTGGTAGGTTTAAGTTCATGTCTCAGTGCTGCTAGAAGTGACCCTGACCTGGCAGGAGGCAAAGGGGCTCTGTTAAGCCTATAGGTGGAGTAAGCACTAACATCTAACCAGCACTGACCACTGCTCAGTTTTTTTCCTTTCCAAGCAAAACCCGAGTGGACTCTATGGAAGGGCACCTGGACAGAGGCATGCCATTTCACCTAATCGTACATTTAACAAAAATATAATCCAGTCTCTTAAGGCATTTTAAAGCTGCGTCCTAATTGCAGATTGAAGAATCAAAATGCTTGATGCACTAATTGGGTTCTTTTCTTTGATGATTCTATAGAAGCCATTGAATGTAGCAATGGAGCCAAACAAAAGCCTGTGCTTTCACTGACCCAAAACTTTCCCCTAATTACTGTGGCATGGTAAAGTACAGCTGTGTCCCCCCTCCCTCTCAGAACAACATCTACACTTCCTATATGCCCCTAAATTAGGTGCTTTTCAAAGAGTCCCTCCACAGGAGGAAGGTCATTTGTGCTTAGCGGAATATCAAAGTCGGTGAGATTAAACACGTTTTTGCTCTGAGTGAATAAAGCAGCATGACAAAAATAAAATATTTTAACAAGCTATGCTCAAGAAATCCATTGTATTCACTTTTAAATCAAATCAAATTACATTTATGGTCACATCGCATTACACAGGTGTAGGGGTGAGTGAAAAACATAGGTGCAAGTCGGTCCCTCACAGTATTAAAAACAGATGTTGCAATCCCTTGTAAGGTCTCTTACAGTGAAGAGGAATTGGTATTATGTAAAACAAATATGGCATGATGCAATGGTATGTTGGTTGTAAATTGAAGCAGACAAGCCTATGAGAATTAATATGTATCTTAAAGTGTCTAAATACTGAATATAAAAGCAGTCAATATATGTCAGTGTGGCATTTACAGTAGAATCATTTCTACTCTAAGTCATGTTTGCAGTGGATTTCAGTGTAATAGAAAATACTAAATACAGTGACTTTGATGCATATGCACAAATTACTGATGCAACACAGACATGCAGAAATGAAATGGTTTGAGCAATGGATATTACACAGCAACCACTCGACCCTAAATATCATTTCCTGTTACCCTAACCTCAACCATAAAATTGACACTAAATCTTTTCTAATCCTAAATTATGTGAAAATATGCATACGGTACAAAATTCTATATGTACTTATTTCTGGAGGTCTTTATGAACCCTAACCATATCTTAAATGCAATCTAAAGTTAACCCAACCCCTACCCTAACCATAACCCAAACGTAACCCTAACTATAACCACAGTAGAATAGAGTAGAGTTCCCCTGCTTTAGTTTTTAGAAGCTCCATAACAGAGAACTGTAGTTTTCTTTGACAATGCTGTATTCTCAGTTTATCTTCAGGTTGAATTGTGTATATTTGTCAAAACGATGCTACCAGTGAATAGGAGCTTGTTGTCTTTCATAACAAATGTACGAAATATGTTTGCAAATCATGCAAATACCATGAATTCTTTATGGGGTACATAACATTAGTTGGTAGTAAAATTTGCATTTTAACTGTTGCCCAGAACTCCTGAATTTCAATCAGTAGATTAAAACTACAGATAAATTGGTCACAGTTAAAGCTGCTGTGCCATGTATATGGTTAAAGGCATGAGCTCTTTGAGGTTCTTCAGTTTGAAACTGTGAAGGAACCTTTTAGGGTGCTTCAAGGAACCTTCATTAGAAGGACAAAGGTTTGTTCCTCAAAGATCTTGCACTTTTAACAGTGTACTTTCTAATTTAGAAGTACTGGTACTGGCATTCTTTATTTTTAAGTCTAAAAATGAAATGCAAATGAGTTCTTTATTAGCATTTATCTTGCACTTACAAACTCACACTTAGTTATGAATGCCTACTCCCCTGCACACACACACACACACACACACACACACACACACACACACACACACACACACACACACACACACACACACACAGACATACATACATACACACATGCTTGCACAGAGAGCACAGAGTAGCCACACGTGCATCGGCGGCGCGTTGTGTGTGAATAGGGAAGCTCAGTTGAAAAGCATTTGAAGGCAGACAAGTGGAGCAAATGTGCTGGTGTGTGAAGGAGGCAGAGCGGCCTGGCTGAATGTGGCTCTGCCAAGCCCTCTCTCAGAGGCCACACTCGGCCCCTTTCAGAGCCGCTCCAATCGCCTCTAATCTCTGACCCCATCAATAAGATGTATTCAGACTCCATCAAACAGCCGAGCTGCTGTGCAGGGCGGGCAGGAACCGCTGGGGGAGAACCATGGGAAACACTCCTTTAATTGTCCCCCGACCTTTTTAAAGAATATTAAGCTGCATTAGTTGTCTATGAGCCTTTCTTCCCTGGCCTTTCTTTTGGAGAGGGGCTACAGCAGCCCACTCAGCCAACAGGCCATTAAACGTGACAGGTCTTTGTGGAGAGAGGGGAAACACACGGCAGAAATGAGGCAGGGCTCGAGTGTACGAGGAGAACGGCCAGGGTGCTCTGGTTTACATCAACACACTCGGCACACACTGAAGAGAGCATATCAGTGGGATTTATACCCTCCCTGTCTGCTGCTGCTGTTTCTGGTCCAGCCACCATCAGACCTGCACCACCAATACTTACTGCCTTCAGCATGAGAGCAAGACACTGCAGAACATAATTAGTACATGAATGCAAAGCTTTCCGTGACATTCCTGTTGCATGTGAATTCATAGTATAAAGGAATCCCTTGAGGCTTATGGAACAACGGGATTTATTGGGGGAAAGTTATGAGGCACTTTTATTTTTTATGTGACATCTGGAATGAACCCCTAAAGGAGCTAGGTGTGATACATGTGCACTTTTTAGTGATCATATTTCACACTTTGTTTTGTTTTGTTTGGTTCCATTAAATGTTATTTATTTTTTTAATTATTATTTTTTGGTTAGGTTTGTATTGTATTTAGTTTGATCTTGTTGTAAAGCTCAGTTTTGTTTTGCATGTATTGTTTCTATCATTTTCTTTCATTTTCAGTTATGTTTGGTTTGTTTTTTATTTCCCTTTGTTTATCATTTTTTCTTGTTTTATTTAGCTTTTTTAAAATTTTTATTTATTTTATATTATTTATTGTTTGTATTTAAACTTGTAATATTAAGTACTTTTACACACAGTATAAATGACAATTGCTGTGTTCAACTGATAATAGTTTTAAACCATGATAATAAGTTAGATCATGCTGTTTATCATTTCAACATTTATTAATTTATCAATTCTAAACAAGTATAAGTCCACGATAGAGTTTGAGACTGAGAATTAATTTGGGCTATAATAACTATAAATGTGATTCATTTCCCCTAAATGCACATAACTATTAAGTTATAATCTGATCTTATATGAGGACTATATGGAGAAGTACTGATTCACATTCATACTGATTCACTGAGTGAGTATTGAACCCTTATCTTTAGAAGTAAACTCATATAAGGCCTTAAAGGTTAAATCACATCATACTCAATTCTGAAGCTCAACATCTGAGCTTTCTTCTGCAAAGAACTCTGCTCTATTAACAGCAAGCCAAAATCGAAGTCAATGTAAGTGTTTCTAAAGCCAGTTTTGCCAAAAAGATCAAACTTATGAGGATATGCTTCTGACAAGCATTTAGCAAGGTTAACCCTAATGATACATGCTTGGTTTACCACTCTCTTCAGTTCATGAGAATTCTTTACTCTAAGCTTAACCCACTCTGTGAACTGTTGCATTCTTAGTAAATTATGCATCACCTCCTTTTCACAGATGATGTGTTAAAAAAGTCTGCCTTGACCTTGTGACACCAGGCTTAGAAAGTCGGCATAAAGCTCGTATAGTGCCTAAAAATGGCATATGTTCTTTTGAATAGATGGCCCCATTAATCAACGGCCATTAAGCGGTAAATAGGCAGGTTCTGGAGGAGGACAGGGTGCATGAGTGAAGCTGAAGACCCTGCAGCTTATCTCAATGGTCCCTCAAGGCCAAGAGAGCAAGGATTCATCACCTTGTCATCCTTTGGCAAACCACAGATGGAGAGAAAGGAGTCGATGAGAGAAGAGGAGAGATAGAGAGAGAGGGATGTTGGAGATTGGCACAAGAGTAGGGGTGGCCAAGGGAGGGTTAGGGGAGCATGAGCCTCTAGCAGGACAGGGTGGGACTCTTTTTAAGCGGCAACACAAAGACGTTGCTGTGCAATCAGCTCGGTGTAAAATCAGCGCTCTATGCCGGCCACAATGGGGCACAAAGGCAGGGGGCTGGTGGCCCGGCCGGGAGTGTGCAGACACAGCTGTGAGCAGAGCCTTCACCGGCTGCCTCAATATGGGCCCTCCTCACATCTGTAGCAGCCCGGCTGCAGCTTCCGCCAGCCCGCAGCACAATGAGGCTCCTCAGCAAATCCTTTGTTGTGACTTTCAAGGCCCCTTTTAGCCAAAATCTTAAATATTTCATTAGGCCCCCTTCCTCCGCCACCATTCTTTGCTTCTATTATATGGAGTGGAGCTGAGCTCCGATCCGAAACCCATCCCCCTGAGGGACAACAAAAGATTCCTCCAAATCTGTTTGAGTTCTGATGCTCTCCTGTTGCTACCCAAACACTGAGATGTTTAAGTTTCAAACTGTGCAGCGAAAGAAAGGGGCAAAACTTACTCTCTCATTGTTAGCAATGTTTACCTCAGCTGTTTACACCTCACACCAGCGTGCCCCTTTCAGGGTTTTACCAAAGAGTTTCTCTTTTTCTGTAGAATAATCCAGATTTAAGAGCCTTGACATGAATAGATTATGACATTATCTCATTAAATCATGGATTGGTTTCATTCAAGTTTAGACCGTCTTTGATCTGCTTATCAATTATACAACTTCATGATGTGTTTTGGAGCAGTATTATCCAACATAACCTATTCAAATATAACCTGTTTAAAGTTATGGGTAAATTTTTCATGTAATCAAGTATTAATCAAGTTATATATTTGCAAAAATGTTGAGTTTATTAGAATTTTATCTAGAGAAATCTCATTTTGCACATTGTATGAACACAAACTAGAACATTGCATCATTGCTGGGCAGCCCACGCACAATGAGTGCGCAGGGTCCCCAGCACTGACACAATGGCTGACAGAAACCTGTACCAATGGCAAGTGGCATGACCCAGGGTTTGAACCTGCAGTCGTTGGATCATAGTGGTAGTGCATTGTGGCATTTATTATTTAGGTCCCACTGGACATTAAGCACCTGTAAAAACTGTGTAATTACACCTTAATAACCCATCTTATAACACTGTAGCTAGTGGTGCTGTATCTACAGTTACAGATGGCTTACAGTAGTGAAGCGTGTGTAAATACACAACACCCTCATCACCCTCAGCACACTATTGCTTAAGTGGTTATTCATGTGTAATAACACAAGGGTAATCTATGTATAGGAACTACAGCTTTTGAAATGCACTTGTGTTGATACAGAGTGTAATTACATAGGCAATACATCACCAGTAACATTTATTATAGCATGGGATATAACAGTTTTTACATAGTTGTAACTAAACAGTGATTACAAAAGTGGGATAAATATAAATGTGCCTAATTTATTCTTAACTTTTCATGCCACGTGGATGTTGGCGTGCATTTATGGAGAGTTATTATCTCCGCAACAATATCTCCACATTGTATAATGACGTTCATAGGCAATGGCAGAGGATGAGGACCACTCCCATACAAATATTAAACACTTGTTAGTAACTTTTGCCTCTTGCCACATTGAGCTCTACCGGCTTGGCTAAAGAGCCTGAAAAGGATTTGTGGACTGCCTTGCTCTGATTTTGCAAATGACAATAAGAAGGCCTTTGTTGAAATGCAGGGGTCTTGATTTATCCAGCACTTAAAGCAGGCCTAATGAATAATTCAAAGTTATCTTTCAGCTTGCCGCTCGATTATTATGTTTTGATTCTTCCTTTTTTTGCAAGTGAGGGAGCTGTGCTGGGGGAGGGTGGGGATGTGGTGGGGATCATGCAAGGGCGCCTAGGGGGAAGTAATGCGTGCCGAGGGACAAAACAAGAAAGGGCCCCGGCGCAGGACTCGGCCTGTCAGCTTGATAAATATAATGTGTCACCAATTAAAAACTCATTGCCATTCTCTAATTCAGCCAGCGCCTTGTTAACCGCGGCCTGGCAGGGAGGCGCCCACTCAGCCCCGGCCCCTGCTACCAGCACCTTCCATAATAGAGGCCCTGCTTTTCCCATCCTCTAAAACCACATCCCTTCCCTTTGGCATGTAAATAAGACATTCATTCAGTGCCACTTTCTCCATCCTGAGAAGAAGAAGAAAAAATTACCATCAATGTCTTTGATTCGAAATCTTTTTTTCTTCTGAAAACAAAGAATTCTATAGTTTCAGATTTTTTTTTATTCAAAAAACCTTTTCTTGCCTTTCTTCTGGGCCATTCTCATGGTAATGGTGTTGACACAACTTTGGGCATCATGGGTATACAACGCATATGAACCCTAGCAGGAGTCCATTACAGGAACGCCATTTAGCAAGCTGTTTCTGTGAGAAAGTCAAATGTTTAAGAGGCTTTTTTTGTGGCTGGGAATCGGTGCTTCACAGGAGCAGCAGGAGGCCTTTTCCCCTGAGTTTTTGCTGAAACTAAGGGCTGCCTGGGTCTCTAATGTTTGCGAACTGAAGTCAAATGTGTTGAAACGCAAAAGAATGCTGGAGGACCTTTAAGCTTTTCTCTCCGGATGGACATGCTCTACCACTCACACATTCTTGCAGGGTATATCTATTCAGCATGGACCTGTGGATTCTGCTCATTACACTGCATGTGCATTATTGACTTTTGTGCCACAGTTAAAGAGCAAATTTTTTTCTGACACCATATTTGAGGCCCAATGTAAAGATGAATGGCACAGTAATGTGTCATTTATGAAGAATACACATCACTCAAAAAACACCAGTCATACAGCTGCTGTCATAAAAATGCATTACATTTAAAAGAAGCAAAAATGTTTGTTACTAAACTTAATCACATGCTTTCTGTATGATATGGAAGCCCATTGCCACCACTTAAAAGTAGCTGTTTTTTTCACTCCAAAAGCAGAAAAGTATTTAAAAATATATTTTTCAAGCATTTGGAAAAGTTTGAGAGGGGTAACATTGTAGTGCTCTGGTAAGTTAGATGGGCTCACTGATGTATTGTGTGCATTACTAGTTCTGCAGATATCACCATGCACCAAAAACATGAAGGATCTGGGAGACCTACACACCAAACCCAAGAGGGAGAATTCAGGGGTTGTCTGAAAATCACAGTGTTAGTCAGCATCATTGGCAGAGAGCAGCAGAATACAGGAATACATGCACCTAGACCAGTAGAATGACCAGGGATGGACTGGCCATTGGGAGAACTGGGAAAAAACCTAGTGGGCCACTATTGGTGTGGGCCGTTAAGAGGGTGTGATATAAAAACTCTAATTCAATATTGATTGATATTTACAACCACTGAGCTTAAATAAAAAATATATATTTATTCTAGAAATGCAAAAAGAATTGTGTCAAAATATCTTTGTTTTGTTATTTTAACTAATGTAAATTAAGCTTAATAAATAATGAAATACTGAATTTGTCAGTTTCATATTTATCTAATGGGCAATATGTTGGGTAATATATTCTCAGCTCTGAAATCCTGATTATGTGATTAATAGTAATAATTCAATCTTCTATTTTCACTCAGGTCTTAACTTTGACCTTATTATTATTATTATTATTATTATTATTATTATTATTATTATTATTATTATTATTATTATTATTATTATTATATATAAGATGATATATAAGATAAATAATTTATTTTAGCCAGAAATGGCATTTGATTTGGAAACTCACTGGATACACAGATGTAACAATACATTCATAACTATTTATTCCAAATGAATAGAGTGTTATAGGCTGGCTTTCATTTTGGTGTGGCAAAACATAATATCTCCACCAGCGATCCCCCACACCATGTGGTGTTCGATTCACAATCTGGAGAACTATGCTGTGCTACACCAATAAGAGTCCTTGGGTAAGACTCCTAACAGTACTCTGCCCGCCTCTGTAATATGAGTAACCTTGTAAGTCACTCTGGATAAGAGCATCAGCTAAATGCCATAAATGTAAACAAAAATGTAAATGTAAATGCTTTCAAAAAGAAGAGGTACAGACCACTTGTGTAAAAAAGAGATGGCAGTGTATCTTGTCTGCAAAGAACTTGTCTTCACACTCATAAATGAGAGTTCTTCAGTAAAGAAAATGGTTCTGTATAGAGCTATGAACACTCAAAGAGCTCTGGGTCCAGATTAATGAGACCCTTTTTGAAAAGGGACCTATATTGCACAAAAAGAGGTTATTCTATTGTTACAATCTACATCATAACAATAGTAGAGTCGTTTTTGGTGCTATATAGAACTTTTTTTAAAAGAGGTTCTTTAATCAGTCAAATGGTTGTTTAAGGTGTTCATTGTTCTCTGCAGAACTGTTTTCTTTACATAAAAACATTCGAAGAACACTGCTTTTTATGTGTGTGTATTGAGCGAAATTTACGTAATTCCATCAAGCATCAGTTGTCATAACATTTGCTGTGGTGAAACGACACCAGAGCTCATAAAAGCAGCATTTGTGACAGTTGCCGTTTGCTTTGCTAAGCTTTTACAAATGTTTATGTAGGTCTACCTCAATTTTTTTGACAGCCTTTTGTAGGTGTTAGGAATAAAATAATAGTGCAGTATAAACAGTGACGGTACTGGTGTAATTAATGTTGGACCATTTATTTCTTTAATATGACAGCAACAGTATATACAGTATGTCAAATGCTGGGACATCCCATTCTGTCCTGGGTCTTCTCTTCGCCATGAAATGGGCAGAACAAATTGAGATTCAATATGAAAATTCTCTCTATATAAACTTTTCATTGTGTCTTACAAATTAACGTTGAATAATGGACTAATAATCAAGTTAAGCATGCTAACTGAGATGGTTTCACATTTAAATTCCATATGACAGTTATCCAATTACAGAGCAGGATTTACCCCCCGGCCTCCAACACAGCATGTCATGGAAATGCATATTTGTATTCAGCATTGTGAACCATGCCAAATACTGCATAAAGGAACCATGCCAAAGGAAGCAGGCACCGTATGCACTGTAACAATCTCCATTCATTTTTCATCAAAGGGGTCTTCCATGGATTATATGCTACTGTCCCTTACATCCGCTCTGAAGCAGTGTGGCCCCTGGCATTGAGCGCAGAGGGGCCAGCTGTGTTTGTGTCAGTGGAAAGAGAGAGAAAGAGAGAGAGAGCGAAGATAATAACCCGTCTGTTTGTCTCCTCAAGTCCCTTTGGTACAGTTGTGCAGGAATGTGAAATATTCCGCTTTAAAAGGATCCTAAATGAGGGTTTCCTGGCCATTTTTTCAGCATATCAAAGGCTGTCTGTGAGAGCGGGCAGTGAGTAAGGAGTCCTGAATTAAGGAGGGTGCTGTCCCACCCCTCCACCATCACCCAAACTCCCCAAACACTACCACCCCCACCTCCCCACTCACACACATACAGGCCCCATCCCGCCACCCGGAGTGCTCAAAGCCCAAGCTCATTACCACTGTCACACGGGGCCCAGCCAGACTTGGCACAGCCTCGCGCACTTAATTGAATTAGACATACCCGCTTGTTTAGGCATTGTGCTGTGGCATGAGAATCCTGCAGCCTTTTTCCATGATAAAAACGAGAGGCCTCGGCAACACTTGTCGGGAGATCTGAGAGACATGCTCACTGGGAGGGAGGGGGAGGGTCTTTTAGGGTGGGAGAGGGTGGCACAAACCATGCCAAGACACAGGAGCATCTCCTGGAGTGTTGCCCAGTGTGCAACAACCTGTTGGTGTCCTGTGTTCACACAGAGATCAACATGATGATAATGAAAAAAATGACCCAGAGATTAAGCCTGGCCCAAAAAGTGGAATTCAGTGGAGTTCCATTAATCTTGGGAAAAATGAAAGTAAAATGTACTTTTGTGGTAAAATTGCTGTCATTGAGGGTGGCTGAGAGTTTCTTTTTAGTATCATTGGTCAGAGAATGTATTTAACTTTAGAACCCTAGACTCAATTTGTGGGATGTTTTCAAAGATTAACGTACTTCTATTCACCAAAAATTAGAAAACTATTTATTGGAGACATGCCAGATATTGTTATTTTCAGGAGAGGCTACTCAAGTGTATCTTCATCTGAGAAGTAAAAATGAAGAGAATTTAAATATTTGTATGAATTTGACCAGGTTATTTTTTTGCTGATAGGGACTAAAAACAACATAGCATCTTAGAAATCCCCTTGGAAATGAGTCAGCCAAAGAGTTTTTTAACTGAAAATACAATACATGTGATGATTTATTGGAAATGATTAGATTGACCAGGACATTTATGACAATAAGATCTTCAAAATACTTTGCACTGGTCCAAAAAAAAACAAAAACAATATGAATGTCCTTTATTGTTGTAATTATTTATACATATTAGTATTATCCCTCCTCAGGACTTTAAATC
The DNA here is from genome assembly GCA_034509495.1 of Acestrorhynchus altus. NCBI lineage: Eukaryota > Metazoa > Chordata > Actinopteri > Characiformes > Acestrorhynchidae > Acestrorhynchus > Acestrorhynchus altus. The sequence goes on from CM067518.1 coordinate 19,677,965, forward strand.
TGAAGTTTGTGAACACTGTATCAACAAAAGAAGAAAGCAAACAGCCCATCCCTTGTTTTCTTCTATAACCCAATATCTGGGTCAGGGATATCATTAGCTCCTCCCCCTCTCACTGATTTATGAGATGGTCTGATCCTGAGATATGAAACAGCATGTAACTGCTTGCAAAGTGTGGACCTTGGGTACTAAGAATTTTAAGTCACTTCTTGAATACAGGCTATCTAAATATAGTAAATTATACAGGTAATGTGTACAAAAATGGGGTCTGTAGAACCATGACGTTCTTCAGAGGGTAAAAATACTTGATTGTACCCTTGATCTACAGTTTACATGTACAGGTCACTGCAGGTCATTCTCAAAGTTTCATTCTCAGATACTAGGCAGCTTTGTCAATAGCATTGTTTAAAAGATTTCCTTGATGTAATCCCACAGAGGGACCACTTTGGTTCTCTAAATAAGAACCCTTTTTTTCCCCAACAAGTTATTATGACGTGCAGCGGAAGTCACAAGCATAATTTGCATATTTCTTACATACACAGCATTATGATTCACTAAGACCTCCCCCCCACTGGTGGCACTGTTTTGCCAAATATACAAAAGCCATTCTGCCATGTATTCAAAGATGTGACTTATTTTAACTTTAAGAACATTTGTTTTTTGACCAACACATACGTTACATCCAAAACTTGTGTATGTTTATGTTATAATTAAGGTTAAAATTTCCAAATTTTTGTGACACTGCTGTAGAGTATAATTCACAAGGATACATGATGTTGCCTGGTCTCGAGAGGAATTGGTGCATCTATGACCAAAATAAACATTTCAGAATTTATTCAGTGTGTACTAAGTATAGTTCAACCCTTGTGTACATTTTATTTAAATAAATAAATTAATAAATCAGATCAGCAAGAGGGGGCAGGGCAGATGATGTCACTGATCCAGATATTAGGTGTTAGAAAGGGGCTGTTTGATCAGAATAAAAGCCCCGATGAGGGATAATACTGATGCATACATAAATAACAAAAATAATTAACAGCATTCATTTTTTTCTTTTTATTTGGACCACTCTCAAGTAGTTTGAACAAATTTGTATAAAAAATATCAATCAAAAATGTCAATCTAATCACTACAAATAACCAAAAAATAATCTAAATGACTGCATTATCAGCTTAAAACATTCTGGACAATCAATTGCCAACAAGTTTTCTGAATTATGTTTTAAAAAGCTTTAAAAAACACAAAAATTATGGATACAAATTCATTTTTGATCAAAACATGGTCACGTCCATACAAATTTTAAAATTGTCTTAATTTTTACTTGTGAAATATCCTAGAATCATCTGAAGATAATAACATGTGGTATGTATAACTGTGTCCTATAAATACTAATTTGTTGGTGAATAAAAAATATGTCAAACTACATAAACATCCCATAAAATAAGTCTAGAGGTCTCAAGGTTAAAGACCAACTTTTGTACATGATGTATTAGTCTGAAGATCCTTTATTCCTTTTTAAAGAACCTCCATATAATGGAATGGTTTTACATGGATTTGGACTTAAAATCTACAAATACAGACAATTTTACATTATTCTGACGATCAGCGTAGTTCACATTTGTCTATACTGAGTCAACTTTTATCAGTAGGCCTACCCTCCTTAAAATGTCCACAGGATGGATGTTTGACTTGAATGAATGAATGTGTTCCTTTTTTTTCAATGCTATGAATAATAATAAAGAAAAGACTGTCTTCACAACAAGAAGGATCTATTTGAACACCACGTGCTTATCTTTTCATAACTTCGCCTTTAACCGTGTAACACTTTAAGTGTTACGCTGAAGTGTGTGCATGTGGGCAGGAGGGTGGGTGTATCTACATGCATTTATATGCATGTACTGTGTGTAAAATTCAAAGTGGCACACATTAGAAGAGCTAGCGATGGCAGCTTGGCCCTGTGACTTCTTGCTTTATGTCTTTTGCAGCCGTAGACCTTAAGCCAGACTTAAAAGACAAGAGCTGGCACTCCTCGTAGGATTTGTATGGTTTTGCTCCAAAACCCTTGAAGAGAGGAGAGAGAAAAAAAAAACAGCTAATGTGATTGGCCTCTGCATTTATCCGGCAGGGCCTTAAAGGCCACTAAGAGGAGGATGCCTCTGTGCTGTCACTACATCATGTCACCTCACTAACCCCCAGGGTCAGCGGCAGGCTGACACCATAACCCCCCGGGTCCTGATCCGCCTCCGGCTGCTATAGTGGTGCATCCAGCTGTCATTAATGCAGGCCAAACTTTATTCATTTCGAGATCAGTGGATGTGAAAGGATAATCTCTGAATAATTGGAGCCTATGGACCCTGGAGAATCTTATTCCTTTTCTTAGCTTTCCCTCTATCTCCCCTCCATCACTTCTAAAAGGACGCCCTTGTTACCCTCAGTGAACAACCAGATGGGCAATTATAATTTCCCAATGACTGTCTCAAGAGTTGTCCCCCCCCCCCACTTTCTTTCTCCTCGCCTTCGAAAACTCACTGCTGCATCGGCCTGTCACTCAGTCCGGAGAGGGAGTAGATACAGCTCTAAGAATTCCCCTCCCACCACCAGCTCTTGCTCTATGGCTACAAGCCTGAGAAGAGTGGGGACACCAGACAAGCAGACAGGCGCTTAACCATCTCCACCAGCTCCGCTTTTCACATGAATAAAATGCAGACACAATTAAAAAGCTTGGGACGCTGGCATTCCTCTACATTACCATTCAGGTTTCAGACATTCTTGGGATGGTTCTCATTGTGACCTATGAACTGCAGGACTTTGGATGTGCTGAAGACGGTGCATGACGAGGACATTTTAATGAAGCGCCGTTGGCAAACAATTGAGCTAATAAATCTTCTGCTTTAATTTAATCAAAGTGTGTCATGTAAGGGTTTGGGAATGGAAGTAGTTGTATCTGCATCGGCTGAAGGTATCATAACCATATAATGCTAGGGCTGAGTGATCTCACATCTCAATATGCATAAGAGAAATGATGATATATAATACAAAATCCTTAACAAAGTATAATGTTAGATCATTTTATAGTGTATATAGTTAAAATATCAGTATTTAATTGTAAAACAAATAAAAAACAAGCTGTATATTTAGGTAGTGAATATAAAAACATAAACGTAATTGTGCATATACACTAACTGAGCTTGCACACCGGGGTATTTGTCCTCCATATTTAACCCATCCACATAGTGAAACAAAAAATACACTAGGGGCAGTGAGCACACATGCTCGGAGTGGTGCGCAGCCCTATCCACATAACTCAGGGAGCAACCGGGGAGATAGATAAGATAATTGCAATGTTCATGGTATTTCACAGACTCTGCAAACTGCACTGGATTGTGTTGTTTGAGATGGTCCTTTTGCTCCTTTAGTTATGATCTTTCTATGGCATAATCTGCACAAGACTGCACTCTGTAGGGGGCCGTCCCTCTGGAAACCAAACCATTTCTACAGAAACAACTCATGCACACTCTTTTTTGGAAATAAATGACACACCGATGGTAACATGCAGCAGGTATGATATTATAATTTTTTATATCAATATTTACAATATATTGTTCAACCCAATGCAAATCCATACGCTAAGAGTTCATATCTGACCTTATTCTTTCCACTTGTCCCACATTTGTTTGCATGCGTTTGTAACAAAACCATTTATTTCCCAACATGTGTTTATGTCTCACATTTAAACTGTGTTTTTGAAATTGTATTTATCAGGTTGGTATTTGTGAATATGTATGTGGGAGGTGTGAGAGTCCTCCTGCTAGGGAACTATTCCTTTGCAGAGACATTGTGGCATGAAATAACATACAGTGCTAGACAGCAGGAGGGTCACACCATCATGCCAACTATAAATATATATTCTCTGATTTACATATTTGGCAGTAAGGGGACTTTTGTGTGAGATGATAGACAGTCTCAAGAAAATGCTACAAATCATTTTCGCTTCAAGGCTGAGGTAATTCATTTGTGGCTTCAATTCATTGGTTTGTGAATGCAAGAGTTTTGCATAACAAAAATTAAAGTGGTCTGAAAAATGTGCCCTAGTTACCATTTTATGTGGTAGTAATAAGCCATTGGATAATTAGTAGTAATTAGCTTAATATGTTAGTAACCAGCTATTGGTTAAATAAGGTCTACAAAATATATAAAAACAGACGTCAAGAATATGATGCATATCAATATATGTCTACTGGAAAATGCTGGAAAGCCCATTATTATTATTATTATTATTATTATTATTATTATTATTATTATTATTATTATTATTATTATTATTATTATTATTATTAATAATAATAATAATAATAATAATAATAATAATAATAATAATAATAATAATAATAATAATAATAATAATAATAATAAGTGTAGTAATAATAATAATAATAATAATAATAATAATAATAATATGTATGTAATGTGAGAACTCTAATATTTGCAGTTTATGGTAATGTTATGATTACTATGATGAACCAGGCATTTCAGCATTGTACCCTTACTGTCAAATATGTAAATCAGAGAATATATATATAGTTGGCACAGCAGGATGGTGCTGACCCTCTGCTGTCTAACACTGCTGTATGTTATTTCATGCCACAATCTCTCTGCAGAGGAATGGTTCCCTAGCAGGAGGACTCTCACACCATAGGGCAGCCAGTGCTGCTCAATGCCATTTGAAATTGAGCTACAGATAATGTTACCACTGTAATCCATCACCAATCCATCGAATTAACATTTGCTCCCCCAAGTCTATGTGTCTGTGTTGGGCCATGGTAAAGCTGGAGGACTTTCAGAGGTCAGGGGCACACAGTAATAATGTTAAGATGAATGTTTACCATTGAGTGTGTGTTTGGAGTCTGAGACCCATGCATGTGGGGATTTGTCAGTGTGAGTGGCAATCAAACAGGTTTAACATTAGTGTGTGTGTTTGTGTGTGTGTGTGTGTGTGTGTGTGTGTGTGTGTGTGTGTGTGTGTGTGTGTGTGTGTGTGTGTGTGTGTGTGTGTGTGTGTGTGTGTGTTTTATATAAAACAATTTAGACTAAGGTTGAATTCCCCAGCCAGGCACGTCAGGCTACATAAACAAGTTCTAGTGTGCGCCAGCAAAACTCTACCATCAAACAAGACCTGTGTAACAAGACTGAAATGTAAGACACTCTGGGTAGAATGCCAACTAGCGAAGATAAAAGAGAAAAGTTTGTCCCTCTTTTGCTGCAGCTTTATTTGTTTCTTACACTATATATTGGAATATTGCTGTGAGGATCTGTGTAGTGCCATTAGAGACATTGAGGTAAAGGTTCTGGATAGTGGTTATGGAACTCAATCTCATATCAAAGGTTTTGGATGGAGCTCCATCCCTGCAAAGATCGCCATTCCACTGTTCCAGGGCCTGAAATTTTACATCTTGTGTTGCAAAAGGTACTAAATTTTCTCTCAAAATGACAGCATTCATAGCTTCTATCTAATCTTCCTTTCCTGCATACCATTACAAAGTGTACCATGACATTTTCATGTGACAGTCTCACACTAAGAAGCACATGTTCAATTCCATTGTATCTTTAATGCTCATGTTCAACATTCCTGGTAGTTTTCATTCCACAAAAATTTCTTAGTTAGCCATCCTGATAGCAAACAACCAAAGAAAATGCTGCCATGAAGCTAGTCTTCAGGCAATTTTAAATGAAACCCACCTGTACCTACTGGTATAACTACTGCCTACTGGTTATTTTAATTGATTTATTCTCTAAACCAATTTTGTTCCTTCTACCTTAGAAGCAGAGCTCTAGAACCATTCATGAGTAGTGATTTGCACACAACAGGTTACATTCCTCTAACAGAGTTTGCATTGAATGTGGTGACATGATCATCTGCCTCTCCTCCAGGGGTGTCCCATTCTGGTGCCAATTCTTATCTCTGGAGATGACAGACAATGTATGTGCCCCTTCACTCCAGCCATGGGTGCACCTTAAACAAGTTAAAGTAAAGGTTAAAAGAAGGTTAGCTACTTTCATCAGATGTTTATGCACATGTTCAGGGAGCTTTACTTCCCAGCAAGGAAACAGCTAAATAGCTGTTTCTTGGATGCCGGCTTTGGAGCATGTCAGTATAGCAACGATGTGAGCACCACAGCACTGGTGACCTCCTGGCATCACACAGGATAAATTTTGCTTGTTTGAAGCTGTTAGTGACTCTAATAACAGCAGACGGTGCATGTGACCCAAAAATATGAATGCAGTCCAGTGTACACGAACAAATCTCCAGCCAAAGAGTCAAGCAAAATATTTTCTCTGCCCAATCACAAGGGCACATTGCTTCCTGCTCTGGCGAAGGCCTCAGTCAGCCAGTTGAAACTGCCCATTTTCCACACCACAACTTCCGGCCTGACATGTAGCTCTGAAAACACTCGAATTACAAGGCAGAAAGCAGAACACATGCAGCATCTCCATTACAAGTGTGCTTCTGCCCTTCGCCATGGACAAGAATAGTCTGTTTAGCATCAGTGGACAGTAACATAATCAGGGGACATAGAATGCTGCTTCATTTGTGTCTGTTGAAATGATAAAACAGAACATGGTTTATGAGCCCACCACCCGGGATAAAGAACACCACCACCAATCTGTGGCTCAATAAATATGCTATAATCCATATAATCATCACTCATGACACATGTACACTGTAGGCATTTAGGTTTGGCCATTTTCCTCAGAGCAATAGGTTGTTTTATATCCCAATCATATTATGTTAAATGTTAGAACCCGAGATCTGCATTTACAGTGGGCTGTTACATGCTATTTTCTAGGCTTCATATCTCAGGATCAGAGAAACCTGTGAAATGATACACACATCATAACACACTAAAGACTTACCTATCAATCATTAAATCCCAGTTTAAATGCCAAGACTTCAATGTAAAATAGTACATTGGAGTATAAATATATATATATATATATATATATATATATATATATATATATATATATATATATATATATATATATATATATATATACAGTTAATTATAAGTATTATTATACTTATAATTATATAATTATAATATAATAATTCTATTATTATTATATTATTTTCTAGTGAAATACAAATAATTAAGTCACTTGAGTTAACTCAAATGGAGATTTTCTGGAGATTTTTTTTACATAAAATATATTAAACTTACACATTTATAGTCAAGGCTTAATTAAAAAGGTTTAATATTTAGAAAGGTATATGTTAACATACCTAGGAGTGAATGACATTTATGCATCATAAGATGCTAGATACCAAGTAAATATTATGATTTTTTTAAAACATGTATGTATTCCAAGGTATATACTTTGTGATCAACTATGTATAATGTATATAAAAATGTGTAGCTTAACCAACCCCCCCTTTTTGTTCTTGAATTGACAGTTCATAATGAATGCTCCAAAATGACCAAAATAGTTTTTTTTACTGCTTTTGTTAAAATTGTCATTTTGTGCATGCCATTGTGATCTGTTATTGTGTTATTTTACAAAACTGCCCAAACATTAATGAGAAAAATATTATTGATATTAGTCATAATAGTTGTATTATTATTATTATTATGATGATGATTATTATTATTATTATTATTATTATTATTATTATTATTATTATTATTGATGTTGTTGTTTTTGTTATTGTTATTATTATTGTTATTTTTGCTGTTGTTGTTGTTGTTGTTGTTGTTGCTTTATAGATTTTTATGATGAACTGCAATTGAAATGATTTGAAACTGAACACCAATAAACATTAAGATTAATAAATATTACACTAGTGCTTCTCAAAAATACAACAAAGTTTGTTTCATTAATTCAGGATGTTCAGCATGTGTCCTTTAGGGATGGCATGAGTTAAAGTGAAGGACAAAGCACCACTGGTTAATACAAACACTGATTAGTTATTTATTCAAACTTAAAATGAAAAATTTGAGTTTCTGGTTTCATGAGCTAGAAACAACACTGATCAAAAGTAAAATAAAAAAGGCTTGAAATATTTTTCTCTACATGTAATGAATATCAAATAAATGATAGTTTACATTTTAAAATAAATAAATAAAATTATTAAGATTATTTAGTGGACCTTTTCATAAAACTGACATTTTTTTGAGTATTACTATCATTAATTCTCTGCCATCTGGTGTCTTTAAAACTTGAAAAGTATTAAAAATTGTATTTTTCTAATTGCTGTTCCTTATGTTCTTCCACTATCTTGTTAGTGTGACTGCTATTGTGGACCTGTTGCTTAAGTGAGCAGATATTATAAATCAATGATGATTTGTAACTGGGATTATTTAAACAATAGAGGGAGGCATAAAAAGCCATTAAAATGACATGTGAATTGGCAAACAAACTGTTTAATTTGTGTCTGTGGTGTATGTGTGGGGGGTGGCTCTCTGAGCTCAGAGCAGCAGAAATTTACATCTGATTGGAGTTTAATGGGCCGTGGCGGGCCGGCCGCCTGGTCTCCATAGCGACCAATCTTTCCGCAAGATTTTCAACAGGCCAAAATGTTCTTTTTTGTTCATTTGAAATGTGTCATGTGAGCCAAATGGGGCAGGGGCTTGTATGTATCAATTTGTTTCTGTTGCGGGGCCCGCAATAGCCCTGCAATGAATATATGGGCTACTGAGTCCACTCACACAATGGCCACAGCTGATGCGGTTGCCACAGAGACGCGCCCACACAAAGGCCTGGAATGATGACATATGGTCCAAACCTGCCCGCTCTGTGGACCCCCAATAGGCTAGACTGCATTGCCTGACAAAACCCTTGAGCTGGCCATTTATGTGTGCCCACTCATTTCATGCTAAAATAAACTTTTTATAAAGTTTCCACCACTCGTGCACAAGGAGTTAAAAAGCCACCATGTAAAGTAGGGGGGATTCATCATTAAGTGATTAACAAAGGGCTTTTTAACCACCTGCTTCTACATTAATACGAACATTTCAGATGGACTCCCCTTTTGGAGATGAGAAAAAAAAGGAAAACAAGGAACAATGGAAAGAGGAACTTGGGAAATTGATCAACTTGCAAGAATATATGCAAATCAGCAGCGCTCAACATGCAGAAAAGGACCGTTATTTTTTTCCATAGCATCATAGCACAGTCAAATAAAGCAGGTGAAAGCTGAGAAAGTGGAGAAATTTGAACCCGTTCCACATAAAAATGGATTATGTGTGAGAACGTCTCCACCACAGCTGTGAGAAACTTTTGAAATTCTTGAGACTTATCTCCAGTTTCCTCACCCTCCACATGGCTACCAGTGGCCACAGTGCATCAGTTGCCCTCTTCTGCTGTGCTTTCCCATGGAATGCTAAGGCAATTGCTCAGAGCCCATTTACTGCTCTGGGTGCCAATGCTGGGATACTTAGGATACTTGAAGTATCCCCCATAAAGTCTGTGCAGAAACCCAATACTTTAATGGTCACCAGGAGAGAAAGAAAACATTCAGAAGGAGGTTGAAGACAGACAAGCCAGCATTTCATCTGAAAATAGATAACGAGGTTTAAAACGGGGCTTCACCAACTCGTCATGTGGGATAGCTTTGATAACATTCACTGACAACCTGTTACGGTTACTATCTGAATTCTATATATTTAAATCCCTGTAAGTCTGTAGGCCCGAGAACAAGGAATCTAAAACTTGGCTCCTTATAGTGGGAAGAAGACAGACTGCATAGGTACTTTATTTTGTCTGTGTTCTATTTCAAAATGACTGACAAGAAACCTCAACAAAACACAATAAAAACATTTCTGATCTCAGCCACAATTACTGACCACTGGGCAGAAAGCAAGAAAATAAATAATGGTGTTTAGAGACCTCCTAAGTGGATTTGCTGACGATAAGCTGGATTTGAAAGAGACATCTCATGAGCCAGGCCTGTGGCTTATTCACTGAAGAAAAATGAGGTGATGTCATTGCTGACTTTTGTCTAATGGGGGGGCTGGGTAGTCCAGAATGAATAGGGATAAGTGGCTGCTTCTTAAAGGACCACTTTTCACAGCAAACCAAACAGAAAACAAAGAGCACAGATCTATTTTCAGTGAAGTTGGAATACACTATAATGTAATTAGGCTGGGAGTTAACAACTTGGAATTCCAGCAGTAATATTAGATGATATTAAAAACTGGTGAAGAACGGCAAAAAGCTCTTAAGCAACGTTAGAGGCATAATTAACACACACTCACTCTGTTCTATAGTCCTCTCTCTCTTTCTCTCCCTTTCTCTCCCTTTCTCTCCCTCTCTCTCCCTCTCTCTCACACACTACATCTCTCTTTCCCTTGTATGTCTATAATTTTGGTTAACAGGCCTAACATATATAATTGATCAGTTAATTTTGATGAATGGCATTTTCTCATGCAATTAATTAGATTATATTTTTTATATTTTTTATTTTTTAACAGTCCTAATATGACCCACCATCCACATAATACCTGCTCAATGACAGCCATGCGGCATCCTGACCATTGAAGAATAGGGTACGCATTGAAACAGATGGACTCTGTAATTACAGCACAGCAACCTGCTCCTTATTGTAAGCGAATATAGAAATTGAAAATATATTCTGATGACTGTATGGATTAATTGTATATAATTGAATGCATCGAATGTATTAATCAGTTAAAACACACACACACACACACACACACACACACACACACACACACACACACACACACACACACACGCGCGCACACACACACACACACACACACACACACACACACACACACACACGCACACACGCACACACAGAAGCTTTATTCTTTCCCAGATGTTTCCTTGGGTGGGTAGAAGAAAGTCTCGGCCTTCCGTTGAGGCTTCACAGTGAGAGGTGTTGAGTGGGGTCTTCCAAGAAAGTTTTCCTTCAGCATTCATTTGTAAGAGGTGACAAAGCTTCCTAAATAAGGCTTGTTAACCTTGTGCCATCATTTCAGCAATCAGAGCTGCTGTCCACTGCATGGTCGCCTCCATTGACAGATCCTGAATGGCAGAGACCTGGCAGACTCCTGACCGGGCCAAATGAGGAGGGTCACAGACCTCCAGGTGACCCACCGTCATAGTCTGAAACACCCCACTGGGCACAAACAGCTCTGTCAGGAAGTGGCGTGAAACACTGCTCGCGTACAGATTCATCATAATGTGTCAGAACAGACAATACAAAACAAAGTCTTTTTTTTTTGTCTATATGCCTGTGCCACACACGTATGTGCAAACACTATGTCATTGGTACTCACTGCGCATTGCAAAAACTGTTCTTGAACTGATGCCTGGTCTAAAAATACTGGGGAGGAAGCACATTCCAGACTGATAGGCCGAGGACTACAAAGAGGCTCGCAAACAATAAACTTTCCCCAAATCGGAATCATCCGAGACAATATAGGAAGAGTGAGGTAGCAAAGGTTTGTTTTTGCACTCCGGACTGTTGTGTCTAGTGCCGGGGATCTGGCCGCGGAACCTCGTCCATGGCAACCGGCCACATCAAAAGAATGGGATGTCAGATGCGATAAACAGATATTAGCAAACTGCATTTGCGAGCCACGACAAAAGTGCTCATGTCAATGGACGGAAGCCATAGATCAGCCAAGCGGGCCTGAGAGAGTGTGGTCAAGCCAGGCGTACGGATGAGCTGCTTGGACAGTTCTGCCTCTACAAGTGCATTCTGAAGAATGTAATGAGTTACTGGAACTCAAGTCCTTACACATGAACTTTAAACTTGTAACTCAGACTTACACTCTAAAAAATGAGGCAGCCAAAAATGATATCATAGAAGAACCACATTTAATTCCCCCATATACAAATGGATAGAACTGTTTATCTAAATGAAATGCGAGCCTTTTAAACATTTGGTGAACATCCATAAGGCTTATCCTCGAGCTGTATGTTCAGCCAAGAACCATTTAGCAACCATTTAAGTGTACAAAGAACATGTTTTGGACAAAGACTTTATAATGAACCGGTCAATTATTTTCCTTGTTTCGGAAAGTGTGAGAAGTTTTAAATGGACCACTATTGTACACATATTTCTCATTTAACAAATTAGACATTCAGATCTTGGGAATCAGTTAATTACAATATACATTGTAAACAAAGTGCCGGGACACCCTTCATTGTTTATTCTGAATTCTTTTGTTGAAGTAACTCTACTGTGCAGGGAATACTTTCTATTTCACTGTGAGGATTTGAACTGAAGCGTGAGACTGAATACAGGCCTGTAGGCTTGGAAACGTGTCCATATCCAGTACTAATAAAATACATTGTATGAACCAAATACTTGATTTATAATTACAAATAGACTAAATCCCAACTTCTAGAGAAATTCTAGCCACTGGTCATGTGTTTGTATATACACAAAACAGAGGCACACACGTGATTTGTACTGTATAATGAAAAAGGGTGTTTTTTGGAGAGTACATTAAGTGGCAGACTGACCATCTGAGTCAGCGGTACCACTAGGGTTTAAAGCAATCCTCCTTTGAAAACTACCAGCCCCCTTTCCATCCTTATTGAGTTGATATTTGTGGAATTATAGACTAATAACAATTAGTTATATTCTACAAAATGTTCACTGTAGTACTGATAAAGGGTTCTTTGACTCTTTTTAGTGCTATGCAGAACAACCTCTCAGAATAATAAGGTATTTTTTAATGTAAACTTCCGTTCAAAATGAAGAAGATTTTTGCATTTTCCTGTAAGGTTGCTGTTTTGGAGATACATGTTTTTCATTGGACAGCGGCCATATTCAACATGTCTTTATTAAGGAGCATAACTCTAACTGTAACGTTAAAACGTTATATGACAATGATTTTGTTAGACAGTTATATCTGCGGTTCTTAATTCACCTCTCAGACCCAATTTCAATCTCCCGAAGCACCAATTTCTCTCATGACCTTTTTACAATACAACCACTGGATGTAAAACATGGTATTTAAACAGAGCCATTCATTAGAACATACACAATGTTTTCAAGAACATTTTTGTGTGCATATTTTTTACTACTTTAGCTTGCAGTCTTCCCCTACCACAAAACCCAGGCTTCAAGCTTGTCAGATGTTGTGATTGGCGCACACAAGTAAAAACATTTGCGCACCAGTCTGTATTTTCTTTCCAGTTCACATGATGTGGGGTTCAAATGAGGAAAAGACGAGGTCACACCTACAGTTTGACTGACAGCTGCACAATAAAGCATTTGCCCTGAGTGATTTGTCAATGGACAGAGATGGACACAAAGAAGTATCGACTGGCCAAGGAGAAAAGGGGAGAGAGGACAAAGATAGCGGCTGTGGGATATAGGAGGAGTGATCAATAAGGCAGTTCTGCTCCAAGGATTCCCTTCAGTGTGTATACAGTCAGACACGGGCCGCAGAGCAGCTATTGTACAAACCTGAGAGTCAGAGGGAGAGTGTGTGAGCCTGCATCTCACACTTCTAAATGTTACATTTTTTTTTTTTATCCAATTTTTAACTCAAAAATGACCCTTCTTGAGCTTTTCTATTTCTATCCATGCATCATAAATTGTAGTTGAACATAAAGAACAAACTAATTCAAATCATGTCACAAAGTGAGAAACAGAAAATACACAAAGATAGGTTTGCCACACTAGTGCATCTCAAATCATTTTATCATTTATAATTTAATTTAAAACCTTTGACTGTCATATGTTTTATTTTGATTACATTACAAAGTGATATATGTCACGCTTTTCAAGATTTTGTATTAATTTTGGTACCGATTTGTAATTTAGTCGAACCTAAATTTAAATATTGTAAAAAATTCATTTCTTGTTTGATTGTTGAAGCGAAAGGGATCTCCATGGCCACAGAGTTCTCTACAAAACGATCTCACATCATCTGGAAATCAGTCGTTCCATAGACCACGAAAAAAACAAACAAACAAAACTAAAAAACAAGTGAAACAGTGAAACAGGTTCAGCACAAAAGAGCAGACCACAAGATATGTTAAGATGTCTCCAACAATCCTAAAATGTTATAACAGGACCTACAGGACATTCAAACCATTGCTGTCAACAATAAATAAATAAAATAAAAAATGAAGGGAAGACTCAGATTTCATCTGTGCGAATCACAAAGTAAAAGTAACAAGATCTCATAAAATACATTAATATAAAAATAAAATTGATAATTCATACATATATTATGAATCACAGGCTTAAGACTAAGTTGAGGTGAAGTTTATGCTAAATTTAGGGTTCAGGAACATCAGGATTAGGGTTCAGTTTAGGTAATATGAGGTATATTCAGGTAATAAAATGACACTTGTTGCTTCATAATATTCTCGGTTCTTTTGATTTCTGTGTGTCTGTGTTGCGTTAGTCATTTCTACATATGAAGGAGGGTCGCACCATATTTAGTATAAGTTGGATGATTTCTGAAATGCACTTTATTTCACATATAAAACATATGAATTCCTCTTGAGTCCAGGCTGCTTTGCCTTTGTCTAGGTGGTCACTGACTAACTTTATTTTTTATTTATATATAAATGTTGTATTATTTGTAACATAATTGCTGTTATTAATTACTATCATGGTTCACATCTGTAAAAACATGTAATAAAAATAATACATATAAACAGACATTTACATAAAAACACAAGGCATGAGATCAGACGACTGATTTTTGTTTGCTTTTTTCAAAACATTTCCAGGAAAGCTGACTGAGAACCTGAGGTTTGTGGTGACTCAGAGCAAGAGTCAGAGTAGAGAGCTCAGCCTGCATCTCTGTGTGTATTAAGTGTAGTGAATAACACTGCAGAGTTAATGTGACTAAATGAGTTAGAAATAAAGAAGAGTTTTTTTTATGGGTCATTTCCATTAAATTAATATTAGCACATAGACAATATTGTTTATGTTTGTTTCTTTTCTTTATCAGATTAATCTTTTTGTCTATTATATTTTGTGCATAGTGTAAAGTTTATATTATATAGTTCTATTATGGCACAAGTGACAGCCAACTTATCAAAACCAGCATTGCTTTAACCAGAAAAAAGAAATTATTAAGTTAATAGAATTGAACTTAATCTACACATAAACCTAATCATAACCCAACCTTAACCTACACCTTAACCTACACCTTAACCCTAATATTCTGCTACCAGGGGCCAGGTGAAATAATAGGTCCCAATAGTTCATATTTTTGGATGGGAACAATCTGTCTATATGAACAGTTATATGTGAGATCCCGTTGCTTCAAACAAATATCTGAACCATATATAATTATAACTTTACAAGAAATGGAAGAACACACTTGTACTTTTATATACTATATTTTGCATCATTAAGTCCAGTTTGTATGTATCATTAAGGGGTGCGTCTGCAAGACTGATCTTATCTGCCATCCTGAATTGATAAGGATCTCATCTCATTAGCTCTCACAGCAGTTTTTGCCCAAACAGGGGTCTTTCTGCTTGACAGGTGATCCATCCATCATGCTAAGGGGAAAAAGTGTGATGCCTGAAATGGCCTATTCAAAGTGTTTACTCTTAGATAGGGACCCTCACTATCACCATCCATTTTCGCAAACACACAGAGTAGGTGATTGGGATTGCAGAGATAAATATGCATTAGTGCTTTACAAAGATAGTGGTAGACTGAGTACCTTTGTGAATGACACCATTAAACCTTGCTTTATTTATTTATTTATTTATTTATTTATTTATTTATTTATTTATTTATTTAATTTAATTAACATTTCAAACACAAGACCTGCACTTTATAGGCAGTTGCATGTCATTCTTTAGGCTTCATATCTCAGGATCAGAATAACCTACCGACATGACACGCATATCCCAACAAACTACAACAAGATTATCATATCAAACCATTGTCCTTATTGTATGATGAAATATCTAACAGCTACAATTCACTGAATTCACTGTTTTAACTGAATTAAATCCCAGTTTAAAAGAACCCTTCCAGTGCATGTTTACTGCTCTGTCCACATGTAAATGCACAACCTGCCCGCAGATTCCAACTGATCACTGAGATAATATCACTGACCCAGATATTGGCTTAAAGAGGAAAATGAAATGGGAGGGGTTGTTGCTATTTTTGTTTTGCTCCTGAGAAGGAACAATACTGATACGTGTATAAATGATTAAAATAGTAAAGAACATATTTTTTTTTTTTTTTTATACTTTGTTTGAACAATTGTCATGTATTTTGAAGAACATATAAATATCTTGTTTGTTTGTCTAAACATTACAAATAATTCTTCAAAATATTTGCATTTTTAGCTCCTAACTCTGGACGATCACACTCTGGATGCTCAATTTTATCAGGATTTCTGAGCTGTAAACTGTATTTAAGCCAAAAACACATGAAAATGTTTTAATCAAAACATGGTCAAATGCATACAAACATTTCAATTCTGTTAATATTTACATCTTAAGTGATGACAAATTTGAGTAACCTAGGAACTCCTGGAAATAAACATATGACAAACTATGAAAACATCCCACAACATTAGTCTAGGTTTCTAAAGGTTCCAAACAGAAAAATCAGTAATACTTGAACATACGTGTTAGTAGGCCTAAATTAGTACATTAGCATTCAAGAATGTTTATGTAAGAAGAATGAAATGATTTTAGACCATTTCAATCGTTCCATTCATCATGATTCATAACCAAACTCTATTTAAAATAAAAATGTCAAGGTTTTGATCCGTAACTCTAAAACCTATTTTAAGGCAAAATATTATAGTACAAACAAAAGATTAGCCTCCAGATTAGTAGCTTAAAGTGTTAAAAGCAGGTTTAAGTCCCATAGTCTTTGTATAATTGTACTGTTTGTCTTCTTGCTTCCAGGAACATGCAATTTTGAAAAAAAGTGTGTGTGTGTGTGTGTGTGTGTGTGTGTGTGTGTGTGCGCGTGTGTGTGTGTGTGTGTGTGTGTGTGCCCAGCTGTGCTCTCATCTCTCCCCTGCCATTCAATGGAGGCCTTTTGTTTGGAGGGAGGCCATCCACTTATTGACACTTAGCTCTACTGTTTCACGCATGAGAATCGAAGCAATAAAACCATCAAGTGGCCGCCACTCAGGTCTACATTTATCCTAGGAAGTGAAAGACAAATAGGAAGAGTTTACCTTCCCACTGCATAAAAATGAGACGCGAGAGAGCATAAAGGAGAGCGAGGAGAGCGCTCATAACCTGAAGCCTTGCCAATACAGGCAGTCCACGCCCTCTCCAGAGCCCTCTCGGTCAGAGGCAGTGTCGTTTAGGACCTGGGGCCACATGTTGGGACATTGCTTGATAAAGAGAGGAAGAAAAACAAGTTGATCTTTTGACACAGGGAGGGAAGGAACAGTGCGAGGCATGAAAGCGATGGCACCTTTTCAAAAGCTGGTAACATCTGGTGAGGGGATTTGTCTCTTTGGTGTCCATCCTTGGCCCGCTCTCTTTCTCTCACACACATTCTCACAACACACACACACACACACACACACACACACACACACACACACACACACACACACACACACACACACACATAATCACGTGCATACACGCTCACCCACCCTAGCAACCGTGTGTGGTGCAGACACCAGGACATCCTGTATAAGGACAATGAGGCACACGTCTGGATCAAATGAAGCAATGCACGAGTCCCTCACACGCGGGCCAAACCTCACGCACTTAATCCATCACAGACATGCACACATGGTGTTTTAAGAGATTTCAGCCCCGGCATGGATTGCTGGAGATGTATGGATGTGCAGCATGTGCTTCTCATTCATTTTTCAGCGTTTTTTTGGAGTCTGCACTGAAGAAAATGTACTTTAAATTTATAGACTGGCTTGATTCATGTGTGGATCATTTTCGCATGAATAAAATATTGTCAGTGTTGAAGCACAACTTTGTATCCCTGTATTTATCATTTATCATTTATTTCAGTGAAAAAAGAGTTTGTTTCTTCATAAATTGAAACCACAAAAGGTAAATCTATATTTGTTATATTCATTTAATGTAAAGGAACATTTACATTTACATTTGCAGCATTTAGCAGAGGCCCTTATCCACAGCAACTTACAAAATGCTTTGCTGTTCACTCAGAATATCCTTAGCTATTAGACAAGGCTGGAATCTAAAGATTCCTTACACTTAGACCATGTTGAAACAAATGTCTTTATGGAGTTAAAAACTCCTGAAAGAGATGAGTCTTCAGTCTGCGTTTGAAGACAGTGAGGGACTCAGCTGTTCGGACTCCCAGGGGAAGTTCGTTCCACCTTTTTGGTGCCAGAACAGAAAAGAGTCTGGATGCATGTTTTCCTTGCGTTCTGAGCGATGGTGGGTCAAGCCGAGCTGTACTTGAAGCTCGAAGGGATCATGTATGGAGGGGCTGGTCCGTTTTTTGCTTTGTAGATAAGGATTGTACAATAAGGATTATATTTTCTGTAATAAATGATAAAATGATCTTCTGAGGAAACTAGATTAAAGCACTGTCAACTCTTGTCAGCAGCACTTCAGCCAGCCTTTCTTTACTAGAACTGTGTGGTCTGTCATGGTAATCTGTGGGTGTTTGCCTCTGACTCCACCTACTGCCCATTCCCCAACACTAATTCCACCCCCTGGGTTGCCAGGTTTAAAAACACAACCATGGTGCAGCCATGGTCCTCTGCATCTCTGGCACCTCTTTCCCTGCCTCTTCTGTCTCTTGTCCTGTCTTCACTGGCTTCTCTTGACCCCAGTGAGGGCACATCTAGATCTAGATCAGGCTGCAATAAGATAAAACTGTAGGCTACAACTCTAAATTAAGCAGTATATTATTGGGATCTGTAAAGTATGAACGCCAACTGAGTGGGTGTATTTTCAGAGCATATATATATATATATACAAAATATTGGGAAAAGCCTGTGAATACTTATGTAAGTATTATATAATATGTATTATGTAAGTAAGTTTTGAAATAAAGCTGTAAAATATGCAAAAAGCGAAGCACTGTGAATACTTTCTCAATGCACTGTTACTTGTGAAATGTAGATTTAAAAGGTAT
This sequence comes from Acestrorhynchus altus, assembly GCA_034509495.1. Lineage (NCBI taxonomy): Eukaryota > Metazoa > Chordata > Actinopteri > Characiformes > Acestrorhynchidae > Acestrorhynchus > Acestrorhynchus altus. The sequence goes on from CM067518.1 coordinate 19,697,034, forward strand.
TTATTTGTGAACTTGGCATGATTATAAATAATGTAAAGACTTTCACAGTGATTGTATGTCTTAGTAACGTTTATATGTATTTGATTCCTTCTATGTTGCTGGAAAACCACATAAATAACTCGATTGGATTTGTCCGCAAGACAAAGTAAGCCACTACACTATTCACTAAGTGATGGAGTGGATTTATGCCATGGCAACACAGTCACCAGATTACAGTAAACACTACTGAGGCTTTGTGTAGGGGGACTGTATTGGGAAATATATGGAGAAACCAAAGTAAAGTTACTATATACTCTACACAAAATAAAGCTGCTTCCAGCGGTTCTTTGAGAGGTGCCATGGAAGACCCAGTTTGGTTCTGTAAAGAACAATGCTTGTATTAAAGATGTGTGAAGGTTAAAAACTTTTAAATTCATTTGAGCTGGTGTGAAAACTCACTCAACTGCAGACCTAAACAGACACACCAAGACACTTCAGAATAGGTGCATTCCCAAACTCTGGAGTGGTTTGTTTGTGGTGAGAACGTGATTCAACCTTGATCCAACCCAACTATCAAGTGTACTCCGCATGTTTTCGTTGAATGGCTCTGCAGTTGTAGTTTAAGCTGGTATGTTGTTCAGATAATCACTACAGCTATGGACAAATACCATCAGTGCCTCTGCTTCATGTTAACACTTAGAACTCAAGAGCCGCACTTTATGGGCAGATACATGCTATTTTCAATAACTCAGGATCAGAGTAACCTACAAACATGATACACATACCATAACACACTACAAGGCTTACCTTTTCTAACATTTGTCTCGTCATAATGTAATAAATAATCAGCAAGTAATCCAGCTGAGAAAACCACTAAAATTCACTTGTTTCCAACTGTATTTAATTCCCAGTGTAAATGCCATGTGCATGTTTACTGCTCTGTCCATGAGTACATGCTCAATCTGCATGCAGACTCTGACTGATCAGCCAGAGGGTGAGGGGCTGATGACATCAATGCCCCAGATATTGTGTAATAGAAGAAAATGGAAGGAGCTGTTAACACTCTTAACAATTTTCAGCTCACATATTGTTCACATTTCAGAATTAAAGAGATGGGATAATACTGATACATACATAAATAACAAGAATAACCTTTAGGTTGATTTTTTTTATTATTTTGACTACTGTCAAATATTTTGAAGAACACTTTGTTATAAATATTCTTACCTGTCTAATCATTACAAATACCTCATAAAAACCATACTAAAGTTGAAGACACATCTAAAAAGAAGACTTGAGTAGCCCAGGACCTCCTGAAAATAACAATATCTGACATGTGTGACCACATAAATAAATAAAAAGATTGCAATAAATAAAAGGTGTTTTGGCGAATAAAAGTATGTCAAACTATAAAAATATCCCACAAAATTGGCCTTGGGTTTTAAAGGTCAAACTGACCAGAAATCTGCACTGGTACAAATCTTCTTCTTATATTTACTTTCTTGAACCTGCCCCAGAAAGGTCTAACCGATAAGCAGAGAGAACATTATTACTTATTACATGCTCTGTGTTTTATATATATATATATATATAATGTGTCCTCTGTTATCCAACATCATCATTAGCCTCACCCACACTCCCTATTCAGTCGGAGTCTACATGCAGGTCGGACAGAGCAGTACATGCCCTGGAAGGGTCCTTTTTGTTTGTTTTGATATGTGCATGATGTCTGCGGGTTGCTGTGATCCTGAGTTATGACACTTAGATCTCAGGTTCTAAGAGTTAACATGAATACTGAATTTTAATGTTTTATAGTAATCATTTCACAATACGCTAAGCCAAGTTTACCAGACTAGTAAATCTGATCCATTACTTTCTTCTGTTCTGTTTCAGAGAGATCTCCAAGTCAGCCAACTAAACATTCCCACATCACCCACTTTACATTATTGTTAAAGATTGCCCTTTGTTGCTTTGTTTCCAGGGTGTTGACTAACAGTGGAGCGAAGATCCTGTATGGAGAAAACACAATGAATGGACACACACTCCCAAGACGAACCAGAGTGCACACACACACACACACACACACACACACACACACACACACACACACACACACACACACACACACAGACACTCACACCCACACCCACACACACACACACACAAACAGACTGACATGAGTCACAGTGAACAGTTGCTGTCAGGTATCTATCTGGGGCATGTCAGAGCTTGTGGTGAGACGGTGGCTGATTCACTACTCATGCAGGGGCTCACTTCCCACTCCCACAGAGTGTGCCCTTCCGCTGAACCCCGAGCACTTCGTGCCAGCCTGAGAACGCTTCACATATGGAGCATGTCACACTTCACTTGCTAGATACATTCAGCTACCCATGAGACACGTCATTTAACTTCTTTCATTGATGAATAAGATCTTAGCAGAGTTCTAAAAAGCTGCTCTGAATTCAGGCCTATCATGGCAATGTTTGTTAGGCCTATACTCAGAACACAAGGGAAATGCCAGTGAGAACTGAGCTTGCAGAGATGGAAATCACTGTACACTCATAGCAAGAGCACCCACAGACTGTGCCCTCTGCTTGACTTTTCGGTTATCAACTTTAAACCGTGTCATTTTTTCTTCTTTAATGATGTGATGCATTTTTCTTGTCTACTTTTATTCTCGTGTGAAATGACTTTTAAATACATGGTTTTGTTTCCATTCGAGGTTATAGAGGCTAATTTTTGAGATATTCTGAAAAATAAAATAATAGAAAATAAATATTAAAAAATAATAGAAAAGTATTTATAGGAGACAGTCACACATTCCAGATATTTTTAAGATGAGTTGCTGAGTTTGTGAGATGCTGAACTGTGAGAAACAAAATCTAAAAAGGAAAATCAGAAAATACCATTGTATGATTTTTATTTCCATTTTCCATTCATTCATTTTCCAAACCGCTTATTCCTGAATAGGGTCACGGGTGAGCCGGTGCCCAGCCGGCAACTCTGAGCGCAAGGGCGGGAAACAACCCTAGACAGGGTGCTAATCCATCGTAGGGCTGTATGATTTTTAAATAATTCATTTATTGCATGAAATATGTTTTTATGAAGGCCTCATACTCTGTACTCATTGCCTGTGTAAACTGTACCTACATAATAAAACACTTGTCCACACATTCTATCGATCATACTCCAACTTACCCACCATGGCCAAGACCAAAGAGATGTCTAAGGACAGCAGGGACAGAATTGTACCCATGCAAAAGGCTGAGATGAGCTACAGGACAATAGGAAAGTTGCGTGATGAGAAGGTAACAACTGTAGAAAAGGGAAGAAACCCAAATCAATCCTCCTCAGTCTGGGACTCCAAGCAACATCCTTCACCTTTGGAGGAAGAAGAAGGATGAGTATAACCTATAACCCCAAGAACACTGTCCCAACCACAAAGCACGGAGGGTGGAAACATCATGCTTTGGAGTGCTTTTCTGCAAAGAGAACTGGGCGACTGCACCATATTGAAGGGAGGATGAATCATGTATCGTGATACTTTGGCCAACAACCTCCTTCCCCCAGTAAGAACAAAGCAAAACAATGACCTGAATCACACAGCCAGGGCAACTAAGGAGTGTTTTCATTAGAACCATTTCAAGGTCCTGGAGTGGCTTTGCCAGTCTCCATACCTGAACCGAATAAAAAATCTTTGGAGGGAGCTGTAACTCAATGTTGCCAGTGTCAAACCTGAAAGATCTGGAGAAGATCACTATGGAGGCGTGGGCTATAACCCCTGCTGCAGTGTGTGCTTGGTCAGGAACTACAGGAAGTGACTGATCTCTGTAATTGCAAACAAAGGTTTCTGTACCAAATATTGAGTTCTGTTTTTCTATTGTATCAAATACTTGTTTCATGCAATAAAACGGAAAATAATTATTTAAAAATAACAGAATGTGATTTTTTTTCTCATAGCTAAAGTGTGACTATGATAAAAAATAACAGACCTCTCCTTTCTTTGCAAATCAGTTCTTTTCCCCTGCTTTTTATTTTGCATAGCCTTAATAATGTCCTACATTTCACTCTAAATATGAGTGTGACCTCTCTATTTATGAAGTGAAACTGCTGACAAGTGAAGTCCACCTTTAGACTCCTTTGGAAGGAGTAAATACATTAATGATAAGTGCATTTAAGGCCACCAAGGTGATGGTGCATATATATATATATATATATACAGTATATATAGTGTTGTGGTGGTATGAGAATAAGGGGTGGTCCATACTTTCACCCAGTGGAATCTGCACCATTTGCAGAGGCTTAAAGTGATCGGTCCCATGCCTTGAAACGAGAGAACAGTCCAAAGAGCACAACCTGTCCTAAAAAATACATCCTGCAGACAAGTGAAGACGACATGCAGGCCAAACGGCTCCTTGGCCTGTGATATCTGATCAGAGCAGCCCCTGCAAACCTTCCTCCTGTCAGGCTCAACACATAGGTCTTTTTTCGCTAGGGAGAGCTGGCCCAAGCTGCTATAAATACCAGGGGTAGTCCCATAGAGCATGGTTTCAAAATCAGAAAATTACCCAGGGTCAAAAGGATAATATACTACTTAAATGAATGTGATGTTTTTTTCAAATGAGGGAAACTTTTTTGTCAACAAGTTTACCAAATCCAAAACTCATTCACTCAGGTCTGATTGGTCTCCACACCAAGGGCTCTTATTATGACATTTTGAGAAGATGTATTAGATGAATATAATGTATTAGTGTGTTTATGATGTACTTCCAGCATGGTGACTCTTCTTAGAGTCTCAAGTCACAACAGAGAATTGACTTACAAATGACAATCAATCAACTGTAAAAAAAAAAAAAAAGATGTTAAAAAAGGACAAATACAGAATACAGATTTTTTTCTAAACTATGCAGATTTATGGCAGATGCAGAAAATGAATGTCTGGTGTCAAAAGTTCTTATCCACCAAATGTTTAGAAGAAATTTCTTCTTAAAGCTTTATAGTTTTATGAAGTTTCTATCATTACCATTGTCTTATTTGAGATCCATCTACCAATAGAAGAGCTATAAATAGATCTGTGCTTTCAAAACAGTCATGGTTCTGATGTAGACATTATTTCATCTTAAATTGTCCTTAGAAACTGTGTTTTCTTATTTTCCCAATAATACTTCAGCAAGAGTGCTATACCATGAGATATGCCCATATTCCAGTGCCCATATCTAGCCCAGCCTAGAATGTATTTTTGGGATTATACCACAGTTATATTCCTATACTTCTATTTAATTTGGTTTTAGAATTTGCAGCAAAAGCTGTTTAATGAAAAGTCTACACCAGCAAATATAAGTAAGTACTGCTGTTTTTAAATGCTTAAATGCTTATACCAGTTTGACCATGTTTTGATAAAACATGGTGCCTTCACCACATCTTGTTAAAGCATAACTGGTGCATCTGTCAGAAATGGAGCACTGCCACTGAAAGTGTTTTTTTTTTTTTCTGCTTTCAGTTAGAGCCGTACTATTGGTTATATTTCAGTTAGTCATGCTTCTTACTTCAGTTTGAAGGTAACTGTTATGTTTATTTTCTGGATGTTGCTAGGTGGTTACAGATGAATAGATTAGTAAGATCTCTCTCAACTAATCATATCTCAAGGTCAGTGTTAACTGTTACATAGTACATGTAAATGCACGTTTTTGCCATTTTATAGAGTCACTTGAGTCTGGGTGTTATAGTGATTTCACTGTGTTTTGTGAAACCATAATAATGTCTTTGGATTTTTCTTTTAAACATCATGAGATACTGATCAAATCAAAGACGTAAACACATGAAACCCATGAATTTAGTTAGGCCCGAATACTACAGTGAACGATGTTCAGCTACACAACATCTGTGCAAGCCTTCCATGACAACTGAAGGGCTAAGGGCTGCTAAGGACTGCCCTATTTGTTTTGCCTGTTTTGTCTTTTATTGTGAATGAGCCAGAACTAAAATGCTTATTTAAAAAAACTTAAACATCCCAAATGTTTAATATTACACATTTGACAAACGGGGTCGATATTATCTGACCAGTTGGCAATATTTCTTTATAAAGCACCTTTATACCTTTATATATTGCTTTGTAGTCAAATTCCACCAAATGCCTAGTCAAATGTCACCTTATTCAACAGTTGGTTCTTCAAAGATCCATTTTCATAGTTGAAGTTTCCCTTTTAAAGGCTGAAGCACCACATTTAAGGAGTTTCCTGAAATCCTGGTTCCATGAACCTTTATTTTTAAGAGCTTGCTGGTGGTCTCACACAACTTCTTTAGGAGCAGGTGCCAAGAGAGGGAGTGTCAGTCACTTCTGCTGTTTTTCTGGAACCCAGATCCCATTGCCCCCCACCTTTATCCTCCAGCTTCCATACCTAAGCATGTGGAGCATTTCCTCTCATCCACGAGAAAGAGACTCCAGACAAATTTAGACCAAGCTCCATGTGAAAGCTAATGCGGTTTGGGCGACATGGCAGCCAAGTCATTTCCAGCAACTGGTTTGGTCTCTTTCCTGAGAGATGAGTGTGTATTTGAGTAAACAGCACTGTGCCTTGCAAGGTTTTTTTGTTGTTAAATACATGTTTGAAGCTGCAGCAGACAGCACAAAATACAGCTCGCAATATTAAATTTGTTGCCCACTCTCACATGAAAACCACCGTAATTTATGTGGATTAATATAGCCTTCAATGTTCTTCTTATACTGCACAAGTTGGATACCTGCATATCAGAATCTGCTGGTACCCATTGACCTCATTTATACTATACTCTAAATAATGGTGCCACAAAGATTGTGTTATCATTGCCAAATGAACCTTACCTTTGTTCCCTGAAGAACAAAAGCAAGGGTCCACAACTCCAGTCCTGAAGGGTCAATCTCCAGCCAGGTTTGGTAGATGCCCTACTGTTATTTAACCTATAAGCATTCTAGTATTCTAAAATAAATGTATCTGACTGACTAAATCTAACTTTAATCAACTTTATGAAACAAGCTCATTTTAAATTCCTGCAGACTGAGTCCGGGAATGAATTAGCCCATTAGGATTTGTGACCCAGACCCTCGGCACAATGCTACGTCCCAAGGGAAATCGAACCCAACTCATTAAAATGCGAAAGATTCCCGCCTTTATTTGGTTCCTCTTCTCACTCTTTTTTGGCTTTAGATGAGACTGGGGGTTTTAAGACAGAACAACAGCTTTAATGATAAAGTTATTATTAGCAAACAAGCTTCAAATAATTTATAATTATGCTGAAGTAATTACTAAACTTTGCCTCTAAAATGCATAGCATGTTACATGGATGGCTTAAAAACTTAAAAGGCTGTTGTTGAATATAATAAACTGTGGTATTAAAGTCTGTGGTTTATACAACAACTAGTTTTATGCTAACATATTAAGAATTAAACAGTTCCCAGACAAGAATGCTTAGAACACAACAGTTTCTATATCACACAGAAACTGAATTTCCTATTCTTTATTTTTTAAATACATGCTACTAGACTGTTAGACAGGTTTACATTTAGCTTTAAAATGTTATGTGCAGTGGTTCTACATAATTGTCTACAATTATAATACAGTTTCAAAGCTTAAACACAGCAGCAAGGCATGATTACCTGCTGTTACAGTCAACAACAGCAGAGTTTGGTGACTAACCGAAGAGTATCAGAAAAATTCACACACAAGGAAGGTACACTGGGGAAAAGACAACACAAAACGAAACAACTACAAGTAAAACAGTATGCAAATAGAAGATGCCAGGAGCAACATACTGCTGAATGTGATTCATAGATGTTGAACGCAGCTCAACTATATCAATCAACAGTAATGAAAATTCCACTAAAAAAAACAAATTTATATCCTATTTCTGATAAGAGATTTCAGCACTAAATGGATAATGTAAACCTTTGTATTGGTACTGATGTATATCTCTTAAAAATAAAGGTGTTTCAAATGGCTCCTTTAGCAGTGCTTAAACATCAATAATATAGCTATATAACCTTCAATTGATTATAATGGTTCTTCATCTATTTAAAGGTCCTTCACATTCACACATCTTTATTACAAACATGATTCTTTATGGCATCACTTGAAAGTACCATTTGAAGCAGATTTAAGGAGACTGTACAGCATTATCATAATACTTTCACAGGACTGTAATACATGGAGATGTATTACATGGACAAAAATGGAGATACGTGATTTTCATTAGACAGTAGTGATATACTTTATATTTAAGAGCATAACATCCTAGAGAGTTTAGAAGATTGAAGATCTTAGAAGATAGAAAAGGGACATGTATATTGGCCTACATTTCATTACCTTTATCAGAATCAAAGACAACAACATATTGTGCTCCACAAAATCTGACAAACTATATTGTTTAGAGGTTAAGTTTTTAGGGTTAATAACTGAATCATTCACCTTAAACACGATGATGCAAGTAGGACCACTGAAAACATAGCCCACACAGCAAGTCCTTCAAAATATTACCAGAGTCTACTGAAGAACGTGTAAACAAAACAACTTTTAATAGAAGTCAAAGTATGAATTCAGTGTTAAGGTAAGAAGTCAACGTTCATTTTAAATCATATTGGTCCATTTTTCCACAGCTGTTCAGGGCTCCACCATGGAGAAAACAACACCAGAGAAGGCTTTAAGGTATATAGCCACATGTTTAATGTGTGTAAGAGCCTGACCTTTCGATGGTCAGAGCACAGGGGCATAAAAGCCTCTCTGGCCTGTTATCTGCGCAGTTCCCGCGAAATTCCCGCGCGCTGGAATGAATTAGCCCGTAAGGATTTGTGACCCGGACCCTCGGCACAAAGCCACGTCCCAGGGGGGCTCGAACCCATCTAATTAACATGCAGAAGATTCCCGCGTTTCTTTGGATCCCATTTCCCCCTTTTATCTTAAGAGGTGTTTCAATGCAATGAGAAAGAGCATGTTCAGCCACCAAACCATTAGTTTATCAGATCAGGTACAGTGTGTGTGTGTGTGTGTGTGTGTGTGCGTGTGTGATGGCACGAGGCGTGTAAATGTGGGACTGTGCGTGCCAGCGTGCGCAAAGTTTTGAGTGTCGGCGTGCGTGTGCGCGGGCATGTGTGCGCGTCCACGTACATAAGCATCCTCTATATGGATGTTTGACTTTTGTTTCCGCACAGTGTGTGTGTGTGTGTGTGTGTGTGTGTGCCTGTGGGTGCCTGTGTGTGTGTTGACTGTGAGGTGTCAGCCTGCTAGTGCGCGGGCGCGTGTGCGCGTATGTTCCATTCTGCACAAACATCACGGGGGGTGTGCGCACGCACCGATAGGGTAAACGCACCACTGCGTACGTGTATGTCAGTATGTGTGTGTTCTGAATTTGGCCAGTGGCTCTTGTAATTATTATCCTCTGGCTCCTCTGGCTCCAGGCTCGCTCCTTGGCGGACCGCGCGCGCGTGCTCCTCCGCCCCTCCCCAGAGCGCCAGAGCGCGCCCCGGGCTGCCAGCGGGGATTTACTGACTGGCGCTCTGCCTGGCCGCAAGCACTCCAGTTCACTCGGTTCTCACGACCTCAGCACCACAACGGCATCTCTGAACTCTTAACTCAGACACGCAGGCAGAAGGAGAAGCCACGGAGCCCACACACTGCCAGCTACTGCCTCGCTTACACAACTGTGCAAAAGAGAGCTTTCTTCTGTGTGCACTGGCCTTATTGCTCCTGCTTGCAAGACGCCCGTGGACTTGACAACGGTGCAGGCTATTAATAACGTGCCCTATCCCCCTGTTCTGAGGGTAGTTATTAATAACTACCATACGGGGGTCTCTGGGAGCTCTGAAGGGCCTGATGCTGAAACGTCTCTGAGACTAATTTGATGTGTAAAGTGAGGCACTAAGTGGGGACCCTGGTGACAGGCGGGCATGGAGGTGTAACCCAATCCGAGGACGAGGGGGCCACAGAGCCACTGGCAGACACAGGGCTAACGCCCGACCACGCCCACTCCGACTGAGACACGCCCACTGCCTGGTAATTAGAAATCACGTGTCCCAACTGGTTACTGCACACTTCATCGTTAAGGAATAAACTATATACTAATCTTAAGAGTGCGGGTTTGGCATGTTAGTGCCTGCAATTATGAACATATGAATCAGTTTCATACTAACAAACAGTGATGAAGCGATACTGCAAAAACATGCCATTCTAGTGTTGTGTTACATTTGAACTAGGATGTTGGAATTTCCAACAGACTTGAAAGCTCCAAGTAGGAAATTTGAACTGAATTTGAAACACCCTCACAAGTTGGATTTCCTAGATGGAAAGTCAGGAGAGCATCACCATCCCCATGTTCAAAATCCATGATGCGCTGCACACCAACAGTAACAAAAGCAGGACTTTTATCTGTGTTACCTACATGCTCAAAAACAGGTTAGTGTAGTGTGTAATTGGGACCCATCCCCAGTTATGCAGCTCACTGCTAAGAGAGAATGTGAGGTTTTGCTGGGTTGACTGAACTAGCTGGCGTAGTGTAGTGAATAACAACACCTTCTCTTTGGGAAGATGACACTCTTAAATATAAATGTGCTACAAAGGATTCCTTGATTATTGGAAGAACCATTTTTGTAAAAGAAGTAATGTATGAGTCTAGAACCATCAAGGATTTGAAGACATTGATGTAAAGGTTCTTCATGAACTTGAAGCTTAATCACACTCACAACAATGCTTCTTTACAGAACAAACGGTTCTTCTAGGTCATCTCTCAAAGATGCCTTTATAACCCTGTTATTTTGAAGACTGTAGGGTTGGATTTCCTGGCCACACAAACAAACACTACACCAGTCCATGGGCCAGACTCCTAACTATTCGTCTACGTGTAACATGATTCATAAGTACGATATTCTTAAGAAGAGTGCCAACCAAATATTCTCAGTGTAAATGTACTGAATTTGTATTTTGGAAGTGATAGGAAAGTGTAATGATAAAAAGTACAGACTAATATCCTGCTACAAAAGGAGATCTTAATAGTAGGTTTCAAGAGTACGTTCCCAGAGTAATGACAAACTTAAAACTTCTTCCAGAACTAACGAAAAAATAAAAAAAAAATGTTTTTGTTGATTTGCCTCAAAGGGTAGGTTAGGCATAGCTAGTCAAATGACAGAGCAAGGCCTCACAGAAGCTCATTAACAAGACAAAAAAAAAGTGAAATTGTGAAAACAGATCTACCTGACTGGGTCTACCTGCAGTTTTCCTCTTAGCACTATTTCCTCATAGCTAGAAAGCTGGTTATGAAAGCTAACCAGCCTACTGGGAGAAATGCCACCTGCGTAGTGAAATGGCAATGATGTAAACACAACTATCCAGTGTGGTTTGGTGTGAAATTCTCTGCACAAAATCCACAGATTGTCTACTTTTCCTGACGCCTGAGACTTGTTTCACTGTATATTTGAGAAAGGATTTGGCCCAAAACCTGTTCTTTTAACCCTATATATTGTGGAGCAGCACAGCAGGGTGTTTAAGGGCAGCATATTCCCGAACCTACGGCTATTTAAGCTTTCATATCAAAACTCACAACAGTCACGTCACAGCTCGCTGGTAGTTTTGGATGATAAATAAATAAAGACTCCTGCTTCCTGTACAGACCTCATCTACAAAACAATTCTGAGCCTTTTGGTTTCTCTGCAATGAGTTGATTCCCATTAACCTACTCTGAGTAACTTTGTTTACATCTTACCCACTGAATGAGGCAGGACTTTTGAAAATTGGTGGATTCGAAGCAGAAGGCTTCTCTACAGTTAACAATTTCCTTTTCTTGAACAGGCTTCCATCCTAACCACTGCATTATTCAAAACATTAAGAAATTTGCTGGAATTCCCCTTTTTTCCAGGCTACAAAGGAAATACAGAGACGCTGATGTTTACGTTCTTTAGATTTATTCAGCATCAGACATAAAAATCAGAACATGACAACACTTTGGCTTGTAACAATCTTTTACAAACTTTGTACAAAACTAAAGCATCTTATATAAAAAGTACTTTCGAGTGTTTCTCATCATTTTCTTCTAAATCAACAGCATGTTTATAGAACACAATCCAAATGTTGGAAACGAACTAATGAACATTTCAACATGAACCAACAGTCAGAAGAGAAAAGGAGGGTAATTCACGGTCCCATAAAACGGAACTCAACGTCCATCCTGTCCATGAGGAACAGTAGAGCCCCGCGACTCTACCAGGGGCGCCACACGGGCTCGCTGCTCTCGGGCCCCGCGCTCACACCTACGGGGCTGGCGCTCCTGGCCGCGCCGGTGAAGCAGGTCATGCCCTGCACTGGAGATGTGGCCGGGGGCGCGGAGCTGGCATGCACGGGTCCCGCACTGACGGCCAGTGGCAGGCCGGCGTTGGAGTAGAGTGGAATGACTGGCGCCGTGGCTGAGCCGAAGGCTGCCGGGCTCGGCACGAGGAAGGCAAACTGTCCGTCCGTGGCCGGCACGAGCTGGAAACCTCCGAAAACTTTTGGCGACGCCGCCTCGGGCGGGCCTCCGAGCTTGGCTCCGGCAGGCAGCTGCGCGTGCAGGGGTTGCGCGGCGGCGGCGGCGGCGGCTGCCACAGCCGCGGCGGCGTGCGCTTGCTGGGCCGCGTGCGCGGGGTGCGCGTAGCCGCTGGCTGCCATCACCTGCGCCAGGCACGCGGACAGGTGTCCCAGCAGGCGCGAGCGCACTTCGGTGTTCACACCTTCGCACGTGGAAAGGAAGCGAGTCACCTCGTTCACGCACTCGTTAAATCCTGCGCGGTACTTGCTCATCACGGCCGCGTCTGTTGACATCGCTGCTGGGAGAGAGACGAAGCGGTGTTAAGGTGGCGCGCGGGCAAGGCACACAGGGGCACGCGCAAGTACGCACGTGGGTTAAAAGGATCAGTCACAAAGTGCACCAAACTCACCGGTCATCTGCACGCGCTGCAGGTTCCTGAGGTGCTTCACGGTCATCTCCAGGATGTCAGCTTTCTCCAGTTTGGAGTGTCTGGAGCTCTGCGGGAAATGAGGAACAAGCATGTCAGTCTCCTTGTCAGTCTCGTGCATGCTCGGTTTGGGCGTCATTGGGTGCAGTGGGGTTACAAAGGTGAGCGAGGCTGATTTGGAGTCACTTACATCTTTTTTAAGCGCGTCCAGGATGAGGGTCTTGAGCTGGCCCAGGCTTTCGTTGATCCTGGCCCTGCGCCGCTTTTCCATGATGGGTTTTGAAGACTGCGAGGAAGGAGCAGGAATGATTAGCAGGCAGGAACATCTAATTAGGTGAAGCAAAGTTGTTTGTGGTGGTGCGCGAGCGCCCGTAGGAGCAACATAACGCGTGCAACTTCATGCATCTGCCTTAACTTTGCTCCTGCACTCAATTACTTGGTGCATGCATGAGTGAAACTGCATGTCACTGAGGTTTAGACCAGTATTTACCTTTCTGTGCTCGCTGGCACTCTTTGGCTTGTCGGGTGTGTGGGATCCGCTGGCGGGGGCACCGGCGATGGGGGATGCTGTCTGTTTCTCCATACTGTCAGCTGGCATGGTGCTCTCAGACTGTAGGTCCTCTGAAAAACGTGGGGATTTGGGGCCAAAAACAAGCCAAGTCTGTATATTCCGTTGGAGGAGCGCGAGCTCCTTTGTGTTGCTCTAAGAAGGGGAAAGCGCGAGTCCCCCACCCGACGGAGCTGTGTGTGTGTGTGTGTGTATAGAAGTGTGTGTCACGCGGAGTGCACGAGCGTGCGTGTTAGGAAAGGAAGGGAGGGCTGCGCGCGCTGCTGCTGCTCAGAGTGAGTGCGGTTGCCACACGCCGCTGGTATTTATAGCCCCTGCGCGCGCTCCCCCAGCTCGTGTGAAACCCGCTCTGCATTCTTTCCCACACTCGCCTCAGCCAATGGGTGCGCGGGCTCACCCACCGGGCGCGGGCCGACCGCTGATTGGACAACACCCCCGCGGGCTGTCAGTCACGCGCTGCTCAATCAGCCCTGGAGGGACGAACAACAAAAGCGGCGGGTGCAGTCGGTCCGAGCGTGCAGCGATAAGGGGAACTGAGGGAATGCGCTGGCTCTGCGCTGCGCGGCCGCACGGCTGCCCTTTTTTCTGTCCTCCCTTCTTCTTCATTTAAAAGACCTTTGCGTGGTGTGCTGTGCATGCATGCAGCAGAGCAGGCCAACTCGCCATTCCTGTATTTATAGTACACAAACATGTCCTTATCAGGGAATCTGGGCCTATATGTTATGTTGCAAATGAAACCTGTAATCACTGCTTTGGGTTTTTGGTCAGGGCCCAATTATATATATATATATATATATATATATATATATATATATATATATATATATATATATATATATATATAAGCCTGCTTTTTATGAGGAAACAAACATATTTGCTTGGTTCAGAGACTTCTGGAACAGCATTTCTTTTCACTTTTTAAAGTTTAGAGTTTAAGTTTGAGATGAAACTCTGTAAAGTAGCCCTAATAACCGGAATATAACAGTAAGATTGGTGTGAATTTGGAATGACTGTAATGACTGTAAGGACTATCACTCCCGTTGTAAAGTGGGAAGAAACTCCCGGGCTGTTCACGTCTGGATCCAGTTGCGCTTCAAAGGGATCAGCAGCTGTAGAGGCACGCGAGGCGGTTCGGAGCAGCACGCGGGAAACCGATGGAACGCGGCCGCTTCATGCAAATCGGCCTCAGCTCGGTCCTTATTGGCTGGATGAGCGACTCCCATCCGTCATGAGAAAGGGGGGAGGGGGGAGGGGGAAGGGTGACGCTCAGGCTGTCCGCGTGCCAGCGCGTCTGCGCGCCCGCTCGCTGCACTTGTGATCCCGCCGAGCACGTGCCGAGTTTACGGGCGGAGAGCGCGAGACCTGAACAGTCTGCTCGAGAAGCGCGCGCGTGTTTTTTTTTTTTTTTTTAATTATCTTTTATTTTTTTTATCTGACAGGATAAATCCAACCATGCGCGTTTCGACCACATGATTTAATGTTTAGTGACATGAACATTATAATGTTATAAGGAATAGATATATTAGTTATAATATTATAGCTAATTATAATAATTATTATTATTGTAAATAAAAAAATAATATTTATTTAGTTAACTTTTTACCCAATTCTGTGTAAAAATATGCAATCTATAAAATGTATTATTTAAATGCACCTTAAAACTGTGCGTCTTAAAGCTCACTTGGTCGTTTTAAGAGACCACAGTCTTGCTGTGCAAACGCGGCTCAGAGAAAGTGAACCGGCTTTATGGGATTCGCTGGCGCCGAGCGCCATCTATCGATCAGTCCGAGTAAATTCTGCTGTAACTGAAAGTTCCTCGCCTGAGCACTAGGCGGAGCGCTAAGCCCCACTTCACCACAGTGTAAACTTTACTTTCTGTATATCCAGCGGCTGTAAGCTATAGTTTGTTTGGGGGTCGCTATAAAAACCCAGTTATAGCCTATTATTTTTTTTTGTGTAATGAAAAATGTAAGCATTTTGAATATCACACAAATAAAGAAAATATGGGTCTTAATAACTAAATTTGATTTTATTCTATAATAAAACATATAAATATGAATAAACTCATTCACAGTAGTGTGTACATTTCTGATATCTAGGTTAAAAGGTCATTGTTATTTTTATGAGATAAACTGCCATTAAATGTTTGAAATCAAGAATTAAATTCATTAATTGTTTATGGGATTTTTTTTTTCAATATACAATAAAACATTTAAACAATTTAACTACTTAAATGTAACTTTTTTTTACAATTTACAATAATTTACAGACATATTAAATATTATAAACTAGTAAATGTTTTAAATGGGTTTTTTTTTAACTATTTCAAGGATTTAAAGTTATATACTATATAACTAATATACTGAAGCTATCTATTTACAAATTGTCTTTTTCCTTTCTACCTCACAATTTGAACAACCTTATTAACATAAGAAGCTTTCTGGAATGATAATTTATGAATAATTATACATGTATTAATTGTCCGACTATTTGTTTACATGACACATTTGCATTTTATTTGCAAGTAAGTTAGTCTTTTTGGTTCATATATTGATTGACAAGAACCTTACTTAGCAAATTAGGCCTGAGACATGTCACTGATAGGAATCAGGAATCAGCTGACTCAAATTTCCAAGATTTCTAAACCCTCTGACTCTTCAACCCCTGTACTAACACTGATGAACCTTGGGTTCCTCTAACAACTGTCAAAAGATCAGAAAACAAAAGTAATTACTACCCTTCAGGCAGGGGAAGTCTATAAGAAAGGAACATATCACTTTCAGCTAGCAGTTTCCAAAGTACAGAGTGTTCATTTAAAAAAATACTGTTCAGGGGAACTGTGGAAGTCAAAATGAGATCTGGAAAAACAAGAAAACTCTGGTAAAGAAATGCTCACATGCTGAAGAGACAAGCAAAGAAATCAAATCCCCCAAATGTCTACAGACTTAAGAGGGTGGTGCACCGTTCCTCTGTGCATGCTGCTTGTACAAATAAGTCTTCAGGGAAGTGTCGTTGAAACCTACCTGCAAATTCATTATAAAACTGTATGTTTGTGGTAGGCCTCAGAACATTAAGACATAGTGCCAAACATTTGTGCAGCAAACAAGTTTGTCTTTGCTTAAATGACTGTATGAACAACAAATTATGCAGTGTTTTACCGGATAAATAATGCAATTAAAGGGATACAGGATCAGCAACTTTTTTAATATCCTGTTGTATTGATAAGCCAATAGCTGGCTAAGTGTGTGATCACCCGTTCATTGTGTGTGTGAGGAGAGCAAAGCCTGAGGCAATGAGAGTTTATGAAGTCTGTCTTCATCCCAGTCTCTTGCAGCTTGTCGGCTATTGTTTGGTGGCTGTTGTAGTGGGTGGCTGAGCCTTGCTGGGGCATGCTGGAAACTTGTTTGCCCAGGATCCATGAGGGTTTAGAGGCCAGCTGTGTGTACACCAGCTCACGACTGCCCTGTTTGCAGTGGGATTGAAAGAAAGGATGCAGCAGTAAATCCTGCATCCAATATATGGTAAATCTACCTACACCATGGAAAGCCATTCCAGAAGTCATTTCAAAAGTCTTATGCGTTGTTCAAAAATGAGTGCACTTGGTGTCCTTAGTGAGAGGAAGGCTTTCTTAAATATCTGGTTTAGATGTACAATGTTAGGGAAAAAATCTGGTGTAGATCTTTTACATGTTTAAGTTGATGATTTAAGATTTCGAAAGGTTTTGATAAATATTCCATAAATATTTCCCAATAAGAGTCTATCCTTTCCTTTTCAGTTTATTTAATGGCAATGAAAGGGGTTCAAGCACTGTGCACTGTATGTCACCACAAGTTTTCCGGTCCTCTACAGCATGTGGGATCAGAGTGTGCTAAGAGGCTCCCTTCCACCCAGAGGTGATTTGCTTTCCGACAGATAACGAGACACAGCCTCCACCCAAATCCGTGTGCAGAATGCAGAAAAGAGTCAATTAGATCTGCATTAGCTGCTGTTGCTGCTGGGTCAATCCCCTTACACACTCTCCAATCACACTCTCCTTATCTGTGTTTACCTGATGAATCCCTCACACAAAGCACCCTTTTGATACTGTTACCTCTATCTGGGATGCAAAGAATTAATCAAAAATTAATAATAAAATATAGACAGACAGACAGACAGACAGACAGATAAATAGACAGATAGATAGATAGATAGATAGATAGATAGATAGATAGATAGATAGATAGATAGATAGATAGATAGATAGATAGATAGATAGACAGATAGATAGATAGAGCTCTCGATCAATTATAACATACACCTTTTTCTTTTTCTTCTTCTTAACACTGAATCTCTCTCTCTCTCTCAAACACACATGCACACTGACACTCAAAACCTATGCACCCCAGAAAGCACAATCCAAATTAACACCTATGGCCTTCACACACCCACCCACGCACACACACGAACACACACACACACACACACACACACACACACACACACACACACACACACACACACACACACACACAAACATATTATTGTCATGCATATTTTTTACACCCAACTCCTAATGCAATAAGTTAAAACATTTCTGATGCATATTTTTGGTCTTCATATAGTGAGTTGTGTACTGTCATATTTTTCTATGTATGTCTTACATTTATATATCCATATTGGGACACTGGCTAAATTACCTAAAATAAAGTTGTTGGGTTTTTAAAAACGCAAACAAACCCACTGTCCATCAGACACACAGTAAAATAAATGAGAAAATGAAGCCTAGAAGAACATTTCCTGCTTGTGTTTACCATATGTGTGTTTTACTGTAAATTTGACAGTCAAAACAATTTCATATTCATGTTTAATTCAACAACAAAAGAAATACCTTAATGCAGTTTTTCATAAAAGTAAGCATAAAGAGCTTTAATACTGTATATTAAATTAACTTCATCTTAGATGGCAATTCCATCAGAAAGAGCACATACCACTAGGATTCAGTGCATTCAATATTTGCTGCTAACAGCTTATTTCTAAGTGGTCTGAAGGATCATTTCCTGCATGGGAATGAAACATTGGCAAAAGATCTAAAGAGTTTCTTTGGCATGAAGATATCTTAAAAATGTTGTTGCTAAGGATTTCCTAAACCCAAAGACTGTTGTATTAAAATGGCCAAATGCATTTAGATGCCAGCTTTACAATGTTTTATTTACCTTTCATCTTTGATTTATTACTGGCACAGTGGGGAGTTTCATAACGGAGGTGAGAGTCCACATTAATGAATTAAAAAGTGAAGATTTCTTCAGGACTTTGGAGGAGGGAGGACTTTATATTCAACCCTCGGGACTTCAGAGCTAAATGTTAGCACTGGCAGTGTGTGACAGTGTGGTGTTTCATAGACTTTTCAGTTCATTCTCCCTTAATCTTATTACTTTTGCATTGTTCTTATACCTGTGAAAAACTTTGGATTAATTGTATTTGCTTCGCCTTTCAGATGGTTTGTTGTCATTTTGCCATCTGTGGACCAGCATGTCCATTACAATGTGCTGCATTCACGGAGGCTCCTGGGCCCTCTCAGACCAGGACAGAGAGCTCTCCCCCTCACCCCCTTGCTTTTCTGACCGATTCATGGCTTTCTTCTTTTTTTAAGTGGGCTGTTGATGAGGTTAGCCTAATCAGATTAAGTCAACTCACATTGGCCGCTGCAGTTTGTTTTCCTTTGAAAGCCCTCCTGACATGTCCAAATACTTATTCTTTATCTTTCCCTGGACACTTTTCATCACGGCTTCCCCCAGAAAAATCTTTTGAGAGTACGTTCCAATAGGCTCCTTTATAAGCCCTATAGTTCCAGAGCGATATAGGTTATTTGGAATGGGTCACTTCACCATAATGCCAGTGACGAATGCTTTAAAGCTGTGCAGCGACGCATCTGACCAATTCTTACTGGTGTCTGGTAAAAGGGTAGAACGTGGCACATTAGGGGAAACACAAAGAGTCAAATAGAATTCAGAAAATCACTGGAACCTTTAATTTGATTCCTGGATAAATGTTTGCATGGGCCTGTAAATGCTACAAGACTAATGCAATGATAAAACAATGATGCGGAATCAAACCCTTCATGGTTGCTTGTAAGTTGTAGCTTCAACAATCACAAGGCTATGGTTCTTGGTTAAGATGGGAGGCATAAATTAGGCTTTTTAAACACCCAAAAGAAACAGAAAACTATGTGATTAGCAGGAAATGAAGGACAAAGAACAATGAAAGGATTTACTTAAACAAACTCTGTAGGTTTTCCTGTTGGGTTGTATGTTCATTGTGGGTAGTACTGTGTTACAACCCCAGCACAACAAAACGACTGTTGAAATTCACATTTAGTAAAATATTCACATAGAGAATTAGTCTTGTCATGACTCTAGTTTAGGCTGGAGTCTGTTTTTTTTGTTTTATGTTTAATCTTAGTCTTAATGAGAAAAGGTGTCAGTGGGGTTATTTCAGATGATGCCATTCATCACAAACTATGGTTCCCAAAGGAAACAAGGAGATAAAATGCTATAAAAATAACACTTTTTCCATATATCAAAAAGTGTGATTTGTGCACAGACAGACACAGACAGACAGACAGACAGACAGACAGACAGACAGACAGACAGACAGACAGATAGATAGATAGATAGATAGATCGGGTCAAAATATAATGGCAAATATTGTGTAAACTTTCCAAATGTTCCACTTCCAAAGAAAATGGTTCTCTAAAGCAGTGCATCTTAAAGTTCAGTCCTTAGAAACCCCCAGATGGCCCAGTTTTCTGCTTCAGCACAACTTGCAACACAATGATAGAGCAAAAATCAGGGCCGCCTCGGCTCCCTGGGGGACCATAGAAAGGTTCTATTGGGGGACAAAAGTGGTTCTTCTATGCAGTCATACAAAGAACATGTTGGGATATTTTTTATTTTTAAGTGTGAAGAAGATTTACATCTAGTTCCCTCTAATGTTTTTAAGATTCCACGAAACATCATATGTCCATATATAGATAGACATGAGTGTGTAGAACCTTTAAAAACACATTTAAAAACCCAGTTAATGTAAAGATCGACATTTCTAGGACAATGTATTTAAATCCAAGAATTAATTACGAACCTTCTGAGAATATAAAGCCTAGATTTCTAGCACCACGTTATGTCTACATGTGCTGTATTGAAAGTATCAACATTAGGGACAGATCTAGCACCTGTAAGTTCTCAGATTTTTTTTTTTAATCTGCACCTCTTGGTCATGTAATTCGCTGAACTAATAACAGGCTTTCAGGGACAATGAGCACAATAAGTACAGAAGAGCCCTTTTCATGTAGTTTAAGAGACTACTCTCCAGACAGGCCTGTGGCACGCTAGCTGAATGGGGCACTGCAGAGATATTGTGAGTTAATAGATCAGGAGGCCTGTCGCTGTAATTGTAGTACTGTGAAGCAGCAGCAATTTGGGCTCAGTGTGCTCCATGCAGTGGCCCACTGGTACACTTTTTCCATATCAACAACTTCGCAGTGAAATTCACACTGACAGATATGTCTTTGCCTACCGCTGGGCAACAAGTGAGGGCTATATAGACCCCCACAGCCTGACCACAAGCTCGAGGAAGGCAAAATAACACAGAGTCCTTGGAAAGAAACAGCTAAAACAATACATCAAAGAGTGCGGGCAAAGAGACATGTGAAATCGAATTATTCGCAAAGGCAGGTGCCTAGAACTGACTGCCACTGTCTCATGTTGCTCACGAATGGGGTTTTTTAGTGACTAAATAATGCATTTCAATAGATTGTGCTGACTCATTTAAAGACCACTTATTTAAAGGCCCCATTTTCCTCAATTTTACAATTCCTCTAGTAATTTTTTGAGGTTCACTTTACTAATTTGCATGAAGATTTTTACTCGACAAAATTTAAAAGCCTCTTCATCATTTAAACTGAACAGGCTGTTTTTTTTTTCGCCATGGCTTTAAGAAGAGATGTGTGTAAATAATCTCTGTTCTAATTAATTACTTATTATTAATACTTTTTTAATACTATTAAAATTAAAAAATTAATACTAATTGTGTCTAATTCAAAACGTGGTCCAGACAGAAACATTGCTTGTGATTAATAACGTGAATAGTTTGGTTAAACCATGTAAATATGTTGGCTTTTGTGACATTGCAAAAACAATAAGTTTAAATAATTACATTAACAATGTCAAATGTAAAAAAATATGACCCTTTAATCTAAACAGGCCCATAGACCCCAAAAACAACTGTGCATCTGCAAAAAATGAATAATGTGAAAAAGAAGGCTGTTTATACCTTTTATATTTAAAAATGTAAACAGTCTTATTTGATATATTCATGAAAGAAACATTTCAATCCTTATTTTGTTTTGAGCAAATATTAGGGTATCTCAAAAATGTGAATATGCTGAAAAAGTCCAATATGGTAAAAAAAAAAAAAAGTTAATTAATCTTCATAATTTAATTTAAGAAGATAATCTGTCAAATTTTACACTCAGTACATATCCTATTTTCATGTACATGTATGTGACCGGCTTGCAATTCACAATGTTCGATTGTCCACTAGTGGCACTCAGTTTACGTGCACCTGAAGAAGAAAGCTGAAAACCATGTAGGGCAAATAAAAAAGGAATTAAGAAGTGAAAAGTCATGGACACGCTAAGGATGTCACATTTAAGGTAAGGATTAGGATAAGTGTTAAGTATAGGTTAGGTTTGGTTTAAATATAAAATCATATCTTAGAATTATTCTGCATACTTTGTCACTCTCTGTTCAAATCAGTTCATTTTTATGTATCTGGGTTGCATCATTAAGTTGTGTATATGCACGATGTTCAACTCTACTATACTTCGTACAACCCCTGAAATACTACTTTAGATTCATATGTACAAATTCCTCTTGAACACACTGGCCCTGAACAGCACCTCACGCTGTTCCCCTCTTGGCCTGCTTGCAGAATTGTGCATATTTACACATTTACACTCTTCAGGCACTAATCAGGCACTGGTATGTTGTTTTTTGTGTAAACAGTGATTTAAAAATTACACTTTGCCTGGCTCCATTTTCATATGCATGTTTTTTTCACAAATGTAAGGGGAAATACATGCCCCAAAAAAGAGCCACACAAATTGGTCAAATTTTGTGTCAGATTATTTATTTATACAATATTTTGAAACAACAATGTAAAAAAGGGAACTGACCAACAGAAATGGTCTAAAATGACATTTGGATTAAATGTATTTTTTAGTTAAAGTATAATTTTATTCTATAATCTATAATTATTTTGTAGGTTTTGTTCTGACCTATATTTTATTTCTATTGAACCATTCATTAAGACATTTGGACAAAATGTAAAGAACTTCCTTTAAAAAAAATCTGTGAAAAAATAAAATTAAGATGGAAGAGTTTTGTGTGTTTTGTGTGCCAGTGGCAATATATAAAAATGAATGTGTACTGCATAACAAAACACCAAAATATTAATCATCTTTTATAATACTTTGGAAACAGTATTCAGATACATTAATGCTGAGACAGACATGGGAAAATCCGAGACAAAGATTTCAACCATAATCTGCGTCAGAGATTCATTTTCTGTGAATTAATATGGCTTTCATCATTGATAACAATGGCTTAATAATGGAAATCAGAATGAATGTATGTTGTGTTTGTGGCATTGACCATAATACAATGTCAGAAATGCACACAATATTCTTTAAAGCGTTGTACTTTGGTCATGGAAGCGAAGCATTGTTAATCCTCTAAGGTGCATTAAGGAAACGGTGATTAATCCAGTTTGTTGAACAACATAAACAAATAATCCATGGTTTCCCCACATTCTTTAAAGTGGATGGAAAAGTTAAAGGCTGAAATGAGCATAAAAGCACATTTGTCTGTGCTTTAGCATTTTCAATGCTATCATCAATCCAAATTATTTAAAATTTGAAACCTTTCTTTGTGAACTTAACAAACCAGATTATTCAAATTTATAGGGTATTTTTTCGCATTGTGTTGAAACACACAGTCGTGGCAGAAGAAAAGCACACAACTATTGGCAAGCACAATGTGGAAAATGCTCAAAACCAACATTGTGCTAAGGGACCATTGCAAGATTCTCCTCAGTGATAGCCACACTGAAGGTGCCATTGATCTTTTTGTTCCGTCTGGCTGGTCGGAGAAAACGGTCTGCATCGGTCCTTGAGCCCACAAAACGTCTCTCTTTGTGAAGACACAAAATCAATGCAAATTAATCCTTTATGCATTTTCCTGTGAATAATTAAACGTCTTTCTACTTTTGTTTGGGCTTACTCGCCAAAACAAAATCAGAAAGGTAGAGAATGTGGCTATTTATTAGCTGGCTGGAGCACAGGGCTGACCCTGCTCTCCAGCCACAAAGAGGCCTTTATGCATGCAACACATTGTATGGGCTCAGTTCGCTCTTCTCTGACTGACCAGCACTGCGGGACACCCACCATGTTCAGTCTGTGCCACCGCACAGCCGAGACTATTTACCCCTGTGAAAGGCCAGCAAAATAAACCACAAAATCCATGGTCGTGACCCAGTCTTAACAAGCACTCACAAGGACAAGAAGACACACAAGGTAGCACTGGCTGCAGATTTGCTCCAAGTCAGTCCATTGTGGCAATTGACGAGTCATCAGACAAGACAAGTCATTCAGTTGGCAGGACAGGAAGAGCTGAAGAGCACAACAGCTGACCGCATGAGAATTATGCCTTCCAGCAACAATGCTGGTACTTGCCTAAAACTAAAGCTTCAAAGAGTTCTTAGACCAGTGTCTTAGAACAACCACTTGTGGTTCCTTAAATAATTATTTTTAACAATGAGATCTGTGAGTGTGAAAAAAAGAACTTTTAAAGGTTTAAGGAACAAAGGATCTTCACACTCATATCTCTTCAATAATAGCTTCTATGACATTGCTCAAAGAACCCTTTGCAGCACCTTATCATCAGAATATTCCCTCAGTGCAATCTGCCAAGTTTCTTTACCATTCCCTGAATTCTATAGAGTTCTACAGATTCAGGTTTGGTTGCAGGAATATTACATTGCATTGTTCTTAATGTTTTCCTAGCGTTTTCAGAATGTTTTTCTAGAGACATGAGAACTTCACCTAAGCTTTATTTGCAACAAGAATTTAACATTCAGAATATTCTCAGAATGTTACTCTAACAATCCAGTTTGGTGGCAGGCAATGACAGACATCAGGAGAACAATATGTTTCTTCTTTGAAGTCAGTGGCAAAGGACTCTTTGTAGCACCTTTGCTTTTAACAGCATTTTGCAAGAATCAGAATCAATCTCACATCCATCAGCCATCATCTCATCATCCAAAAAATAGTTGTAAAACCAATTGCAACCACAAGGAAGTATCATATTGCAATTCTATTTGGAAATTAAGCAAAAAAATAGAGTGATAGGGTCATTTTTATTGAGCTATTCATACAGAAATAGTGACTTTCAGTGTGACATTGGGTTTAAAGCAACATGCCAGACATTTTGGAATGGAGTTGCAGAGATACCTAATAGTGTCCTGCAATAATTCATTCCATGCAATTGAAATATTCTCACTCAGTTCCTGCAGATTGTGGGTGGAGCATAGCGCATCTAATAACATCCCTCACGTTTTCAATCAGGGTGATGGAACTGCCAATGACATAGTATCTGCGTCTTTGAGGAAAGCTCTTGAGACGGCAGTAGTAGTGTGAGTGTGGGTTGAGAAACAATAAGGCCACTGGTTGCTGGACCTCATTGATGTAATTTTTGGCTGTCAAAGTGCCTGTAATGAAGACCAAAGGTGATCTGGCATTGTACAAATTGCACCACAGACCATGACACTCTGCCTTGTGAACACCAAGATCAATGATGAACATGATGCCTCAACACACAGATTTGTACATTGCAAACAGTTGATTCCTTCTGGCTGCAGCAATTCTTTAATGATGAGTGTCTTACAGAAGTGTTTCTGACTTAAAGCTTGCAACAGGAGCACATATCTCTTAATTGTTCCTGTTTTTGCATTTAAATTGCTGTTTCTGGTCATTTTTGGCATATGCTTGATTAAATAAAATAAATCGATGCATCTACTATTATTATGTCTCTGTTTGTCAGCCAACTAACCAGATCTCATCTAACTGATTCTGGCTGTTGTTTTCATGTCTTGTCAGTGGAAGTGGGCTGTCTGCAAAGGGACGTCCTGGGTGCTTTATGTTATTTTGAGTCAAACACTGTTGAGGAGACAGTTTGTGTACCTCACAACACTATGGATCAGTAGCCGTCTGAGTTCAGTGGAACAAAGGGCTGGGCCGGACGAAAGGAACACACGCACCCATTAGCCACCATTCTCTCTGCCTACCCCCATGCTTGTGAGGAGCTTCAGGGGAACGCTCATGTCTCCTCTGTTTACACTGTTTATACAGTTGGATTATAAAGTAAGAGGGGTGGGTGGAACAACAAAGGCATGATCATTCAAAGCTTGTTCAATAAATAACAATAAAGCAAACTATTACAGCAACAGACGACATGGTGAGCTCACAGTGTGGTTTGTAGATTCGGTTTTATGGTTCTGACATTCCACGTCTCTTTTGGTCTTTATGGGACTTCTGACAATGCTTGCAAAGCCTCAGTGATTGACATGAATAAACTGTTTAAGTCTTCTTCAAAAATTCTATTTAGACTTAGTGAATACAGTTCATACATGGGAATGAACGGTTTGAACACGAACATTGATATTATTATTTTAAAATGTGTCTAAACATATATACGGTGCATTCGGAAACATTTGGAACATTTTGTCATGTTCCATCCTTATTCCAGAATGGATTCAATTCATTTCTTCCAACAAAATTCACAGTCTTTGCTCAATACTTTGTTGGGGCACCTTTGGCGGCAGTTACAGCCTGAAGTGTTTTTGAGTTTGATACTACAAGCTTGGCACAAATGTTTTTGGGAGGTTTCTCTCATTTAATTCTGCAGAACAACCTTTTGGCTGTGTGCCTAGAGTCCTGTGTCCTGTTGGAAGTGCCTAGTGTCCTGTTGGAAGATAAACCTTCGACCCAGTCTGAGGTCCATAGCGCTCTGGAGGAGGTTATCATTAGGGATCTCTGTAGGTCTCTGTACATTGCTGCAGTCATCTTTTCCTCCAACCTGACAAGTTTCCCAGTTCCTGCTGCAGACAAATATCCACACAGCATGATGCTCCCACCATAATGCTTCACTGTAGGAATGGTATTGGATAGGTGATAAGCATTGCCTGGTTTTTTTAAGACATGATGCTTGGCATTCAGTCAAAAAGTTCAATCATTTTGTTTCTCATGGTCTGAGAGTCCTTTAGGTGCCTCATGGCAAACTCCAGATTGGCTGTCATGTGGCTTCTGTCTGGCCACTCAACCTGATTGGTGGAGTGCTGCAGAAACGTTTGTCCTTCTGTAAGGTTCTCCTCTCTCCACAGACCAAAAGCGGAGCTCCTCTCAGAGTGACCATTGGCTCCTTGGTCACCTCCCTGACAGCAGAAATGTTTCCAAACCCTTCCCCACATCTGTATCTCAATGCAATCCTGTCTCAGAGGTCTACAGACAATTCTTTTGACTTCACGGCTTGGTTTGTGCTCTGACATGCACCGCCTTCTTTGGAATCTTTTATAAACAGATGTGTACCTTTCCAAATCATATCCAATCAACTGAACTTACCACAAGTGTTCTCCAATCAAGCTGTAGAAACATCTGAACTTTGTCATTCTCACTTTGGAGGAAAGTACTGTGTCTCCAGTTCAGATACAACAGACACCTGCTGACCAGCATCACAGGGTGATGTGACGGAAAGAGCATCATCTAACCACCCAGAGAGAGCATGGCCAGTGGCTGATGGCAAGCAGCATGCAACCATCGCTACTGCACTTGCATTGTAATCTGTCCAAATATTTATGGACTCCCTTTCAAATGAATCCAAACTTCAAGAATTTCCCTTTCTCATAATGTTGGCATGATGAATTATCAGGGAGTTATCCAGCTCAGGCAGCAGCTAAAATTCACTCATTTCTAATTGAATTAAATTTCAATTTAAATGCCAAATGATCCTTCAAGTGCATGTTTACTGCTCTGTCCAAGTTTACACGCTCAACCTGCATACGACTGATCAGCGAGGAGGGCCAGGGCTGATGACATCACTGACCCAGATTTTGGGTTATAGAGAAAAATCAGGAGGAAGGGGCAGCTTGCACTCTTTTTTTTACTCACACTGTTCAAATTTTTCAAAAAGTATCATGAGATGGGATTATACTGATACATACATAAATAACAAAAGAAATCAAGCACATTCAGGTTGTTTTTTGAATTTTATTTGGACCGCTGTCAAATATTTTGAAGAACATATTATGATTATATTATTGTGTATATCTTTGTCAATCTAATCATTACACATAATTCATCAAAATGATTGTATCTTCAGATCAAAAACATGCTGAATGATTAATCGTCAACAAGATTCCTTAGATGTAAAGTTTGTTTTTAGCAAAAACAAAACTGTGAAGTACATCAAACTATGAAACTATCTCACAAAATTTGCCTAGGGTTCTAAAGGTTAAGGCTCAGTTTGTTCTAAAAATGGTTCTGAAGGACGAATAGAGAAAATGGTCATGTAAAAGTAGTCAATTCATGACTGAACATGATTGTGGGTTTCCACTGCCACTCTCACCTGCTATCCAATGCGTTTCACACACACCCTCATTGCTGACACGTCACTGCACATTACACACACACCCTGCCCCTGAATCTGACAAGCACTGCATCTGCCTCTGCATGTTTTTTTTCTTACAGACCACGACCGAAACACCTCCACACTCTCGCTGTCTCCTTAAATCACTTCTCTCTGCTGTGTCCAGCCCCAGCCCCCTACCGGCAGCTGACCCTCCGTCCCCCAGCCTCTAGCCCTCCTGCCCAGGGAGGCAGCAGGCAAGCTGGGTCTTGGGCTCATTAGTGTGCCCACCTGGAGGTTAGCGGGCGGCCCGTGGGGGAGCAGGGCCTTGATCTGTGGGCTATGAGCAGTGGTGTGACACTGCTGCCTGACTGGAGCCGGCCGACTGGCCACCGCTGCACAGAAGCATGGAAAAAATGAGGCCCCCTTCAATCCTCAGCCAAGCCCAGTGCAATCACTTAATTGTCCCTGCAGCTCACTAAGGACTCCTATTAATCACCCACTCCTCCTTTACATGAAAGAGTAGCTTTAAGGGATTAACTCATTAAGAAGCCCAACAGTTTTTGGTTTCTTGTGCTTGTTCCTACTTGTTATTACTACTGCTGTTGCTCACGTTGCTTGATCAACATTGAGACCTTTAAAACATGTGCTCTTCAAAGTTCAGCTGCCAAAAAGTGTCCCTTGGACCAATACTGTCATATCACTCAAAACAGTTTTGGTTACCTAAGAAGCTTTTGAAAGGACAGGCATTTAAAGCACATTCACCAACAATTCTTGAGAAGAAATTCCATCACAAAGCCCACCACAATAAGATCTATCACAATAAGAGCGGACCTGTGAACAATTCGGCAGTTTAAACATAATCTGACATATTTGTTAGGTCTGCTGTTAGAAAAGACAAATGTAAGAACATTCTCAGGAAGATATTTGTCAACAAGGCCCATTTTTGTACAGTGGATATGTGAGTTTGAAATACTGCAGTGGAATGTTCTATTTCAGTGGTTATTCAGAGGTTATTCACTGTACATTCACTGTGCATTCTTTTTAAGATTGTGAAGACGTGATATAAAGACAAAAAGCAGGTGATCTGTGCTAATAAAAAGTACTATATTTGTATACACAAAAATACTGTTTGAATAATATATAATAACCATTTTTGTTCCCTTAAAACAATTTTGTAAAATGGATAATATTGATCCTTATTTTTAAGTTAAGTTTAAAATTCATGCAGCAACAAAACCTCTTATGGTGTAGATTTGGAGGCTGTATATATATATTAGTATGTATGTGTTTATGTGTGCGTGTGTGTGTGTGTGTGTGTGTGTGTGTGTGTGTGTGTGTGTGTGTGTGTGTGTGTGTGTGTTTGTGTGTGTGTGTGTTTCCATTTAATGTACAATTATTTAGAAGTAATAGGTTTATCATGTTAACTGTTGTCAACACAATATGTTGTCTCTGAAATAACTGCAATAGCATAAATACAACATTTCAAAAACATAATGTTTACATAATAGTATCATGGAATGACAGCCTTTCAACTAAGAAAATTCAGACTTTGTTCAAATATCATCAATGAAATGACAAAAAGGTGTCTACTTATCTGCATATTCCCAATATGGGTTGTTAATACTGACTAATGCAAATCACAGTTGGAGCTTGCAAAGTGCTGCAATCGCACATGGGCTATGAATTACTTTGTGTCAATCATGATAATGCACTTGATTTATTATTAATAATGTTCTCCATGCTTAACTGTTTTTATCAGCAGTAAGAAGTACAAGATCCTACTTCAGTCAAATCCTGCTTAATGGCTCTAACTTTTAGAGTCTAACATGTTCTTGTGAGAGCAAATCTGATGGACAGCATCCAAGATCAGCTAACATGTAGCAGCTATGTGTGGTCTCACTGGCCCATGACCACAGATGGTATTTGGTGTATCACAATGAAAGCCAGTTGTAGGACACAAACGATTGGACAGTATTGCTCAATACCTGACAGGTGATTTCACACATCAACTGTGAGGCCAAAACTGCAGGTAGAAGCGATGGACTTGTTATGCTCCATCTGACCTATTCCGCAGCCGGGCAGGAGAACTACAGATATACATCCATATCTGCATTCTGTGTTGGGTTCAACCAGGTCTTTCAACAGCACCAGCTTTTTACACAGATCAACATCTTTGCATTCAGCACCTTTACAGAGCAACAGTTTAAGAAATTCACTGAGCAAAAATATTTTGAAACTCTTGTGATCAAAACTTGTTCATGTGTAGACCATGTGGTTTTTTTTATCCTCTCATTTTATTACAAGATTATTTTATTGAATAGCCCATATAGGACATCTTAATTTGAGTAATTAATGTATTTACAATAATTGATAATGAGTGAAACATTGTACAAAATGACAACATTTCTAAATCTGTATATTCATGAAAGAATAGCATCTTCTTAAACAAAGTCAGCTTCTTATTTGCCAGTTTCTTTTTAGGATTTTCCTGTTTCACCTTAGATGGTGCAGCAGCTTCACCATCTAAGCTGCTGCACCATTTAAGGTGGAATAGGAAAATTCATAAAAGAAGCTGAATGATATGAGCATTCTCCACTCTTATCCTTCTTGTTGTGTTTTTTTTTTCAGGGTTGATGAAACATAGCCTTGTTTCATTATAACACTGACCAGGATTTGTCTGGGGCCTTGAATCCACCTCAGCTTGGTGAAATGCTGTACAATATATCATAAATATTGATATATCACAAACAATTTTGTACAAGACATAAAAAATGAGCACATCATAACATCTCACCTGCTACACAGGTTACCATTTGTGTGCGATTTATTCCAAAAATGTGGGTTGTTTGTGTTGTAATAGTGTAATAGTTGTTAGTGTTACAATTTAAAATGGATTGACATTGTATTTTGTTAAGGGTTTAATCATATCATATCATATCATATCATATCATATCATATCATATCATATCATATCATATCATATCATATCATATCATATCTTAAATTTATCAAGATAGGAGTTTATTTGTCATATCATCCAGACTGATCTTGGTGATTTCTCTAGTGTTACAAACCTACAAATCATAGTTAGCCCTAGACCCTATCAAGATCACAGACGTTAAAGAGATCCAGACATACTGTGTGTGTCTGCATTACATTTGTAGAATGTTGTGGATAAGGACTGTGGCTTCCCACTACAACTATGACACAACAGGTGTCTTTAGCTAAAAGGGCGATTGAGACAAAGTTACTCTTTAATGTGCAGATGCTTACAGCAGCATTTTGCTTACTCCTCACTAACTCCATGATGACAGATCTGACTTGAAAGTAACAGCGGGGAGGAGGCAATGGTCCTTTGAGAACAGGCCTTGAGGCTCACTGCTCTGCTGGACAGCTAAGCATGGCCTCAGGTGAGGCTCCCCCCATGGGGTACTGCTGGGCCATGTGGTCAGGTTTGGTCCCAACTAAGGACACAGGCTTGCATCTAAGCCAAAGTTAAGAAATGATATTACTCAAATACATCTCATCTTAAATACAAAATTTGAAGTGCCATGTTTTGTCTGAATGTTTCTGAAGCACAGAAGAAGGACAATATGGAGTTGGTTCCCCATTTCTAAATGGAAGCAATCTGTTGGTATTAAGCGAAGGGTGAATATTCAAGGATAAGTATCTTTAGCATTAGAACTCATTATAATGAAATGCCTAATGAGAGGAGAACCTGCTGACTGAGCCACTGACTGAGCTCATCTGAGCAAACCCTTCAATAGACCTTTAGCCGAATTTACCTTCAGGCAAGCTACCTCTGCTCCACAGGTGACAAAGCGATCCATCAAACAACACTGAGCCTTTATTCACGCACAAACGAACACACACACACACACACACACACCCACGCACATGCTTTCAGAAAGACCTCCAAATATCTACAGTGATGCTTGGATGTTTGTGAATCCTTTTGCATAAATGTGACCTACAACTTCATCAGATTTTCAGAAAAAGCAAATCAAACAAATGAGAGAAAATCCATTATTACATATCTGTGACCCCCTTGTCCAGCAATGATGATAACTAACCGTTTCCAGTAACTGTTGATTAGTCTTGCACATTATCTTGGAGCCATTTTTGTCCACTCCTTGACAAAACAGCTCTGTTATGTTGGTGGGTTTCTTCCATGAACTGCTTGCTTGAGGTCCTTCCAGAACATTTCTATTGGATTAAGACGAGTTGACTATTTGATTTGACTAATCCACATCATTCACTTTATTTTTCTTTAAAAATTCTTTGGTGGAACAGCTTGTGTGCTTTCATCAGTGATAGCAAGCCTTCTGGTCCGGATGCAGCCCAAACCACTACAGCCACCGTGTTTTGCAAATAGAATAAGGGACAATCATTTATGTGGGAATGTAGAGTATCCTTTCTCCAAACAGCATTTCTCTAAAAGGATCTATTTTCTTATCTATGCACAAAACATGGTTCCAATAGCCTTTTGGCTTGTCATTGTGATCTTGAGCAAGCTACAGAAAGGTTGCTTTCTCTTTGTAACCTTGCCATTCACACCACTGTTGTTCAGTGTTCTCCTGATGGTGGACTCAACATTAACATTTGCTAATGTTAGAAAGTCCTTTAGTTGTTTAGAAGTTACCTTGGGTTCCTTTGTGACCTCAAAGACTATTACAAGCCTCGATCACCTTGGCATCACCTTTGTTGGTTGACCACTCCCGGGGAGGGTAAAAATGGTCTTGCGCTTCTTCCATTTACTATCGGTCTGAGTGTGGATTGGTGGAGTCTAAACCCTAGAGATGGTTTTGTTACTTTTTCCAGCATGATGAGCATTAGCAACTCTTCTTCTCCTTAGAAATCTTTGTTCATGCCATGACACACTTACACAAACGTGTTGTGAAGATCAGAATCACAGACTGATTCATATTCTTTAAATAAAACAGGACACCCACTCATAATTGATTGTCTCCCTTTGATTGAAAACACCTGACTCTAAATTGACCTTCAAATGATCTGCTAATCCTAAGGGTTCACATACTTTTGCCACTCACACATATGTAATATTGGGTATTTTTTGAATTACCCCAAAAAATTAATTACCCAAATAAAATCTGATGAAATTAAGACAAATTTATGCAGAAATATAGAAAATTACTTAATTTACTCGAGGAAATTCAATGCATTTTCTCACAAATATCCTAGACGAGAAAAAGTGTATGACTATAAGACACTAGGCTTTTGTGACACGCAGTAAGTTAGCACAAGGGTGAGGAGGCTTTTCTTGCTCAATGGCTCATCACAGCTTCAGTGAATCCCCCCACTGTTTTAAAAAGGCTAAAGATGCCTGCAGGCTGATGGAGTCTTCGCGCTGCTTTTACTAGATTAAGGCTAATAATCTTTAAATAACGAGACTCTAAATTTTCCCCCCAACAGCCAGATACCCTCAGAACATCATCCTCTGAACTCAGGCTACCCATTAAAGGATGATGTTTTTTTTTTCTCAAATGGTGGATCTGGTGTCCCAAATCAAATTCACATTAAAGGCTCTACTATTAGATCCTTCTCTCTGATCTGCAGCCTAAATATGACTGAGTGCACATCAGAAATGGACAGATTCATGAGATTAACTTGTACTGAAACCCTTTAAAAGAAATTTAGAAATCATTATCACTCAATCTTGTAGGCCAGAATATTAAGTCATGGTTAGTTCACTAAGGCACTGATGGTCATTTGGATGAAGTACGATTAGAGTTACACAGCAGTCTATGGCTTCTGGTGGCTCCATTCCTAAGTATACGCAGTCAGAGGCCCGACAAAGCCTGAGTAATCATTGCGCAGTCATAAAGAACTGAAGAATGCATTTCACACTCTGTGTGTTGATCATCATACTAGCATTCGTAGGTTGCACCCATTAGTGACACAGATGTGCAAATGCACACATGCAGCTTGTAAGGAAGTACTCTAAGGAAGTTCTGCAAATAGAATGGAACTCTGATTTGGAGCAGATAAACATGAATGTGTTGACACCATGCCCAATGTAAGGTGTGGGCTAGAGGTGTATAGAGTTGCCTGGCATTGAGCTGTGAGTGGAACTGTGTTCTTTAAATTGATGCTGCTCCATCCAATAATTTTGGGATGACTTGGCAAGATGGGAATGAGGTGAGGTGGTGATCCAACATCCTGAGCTCACTAAGACTTTTGTCAGTGAATGCAATGAAATCCTCACAGCAATGCTTGAAAGTAGAGACAGTTACTCCAACAACATCAAGATAAACACTTTTTAATACACTTGATTTCAGAAGAAATAATGCAGGTGTCCCAATACTTTTGCCCATGGTGTATCTGATACTTCTTTTCTCATAGGTCACTGCCAGCTAACCAGTCATACCATCATTTAAAATAAAACCCATATATATATATATATATATATGTATATATATATATACTAAACAAACAAACAAGCAAACAAATACATTCTAGATACATTACATCCACAGTCCTGCCCAAGAGTCATGTGTGCTTTCAAATTTGCAAATTTCAATTTTCAATTTAGGCTTTGCTTATAAATATCATATAGCCTTATTATAAGCCTAAATCCATATAAATGAAAGTTTTTTAAAGGAATGTTTTGCTTCAGTATTTTAAGTATTTGGTATAAATATGCTCAGATTTGTTTTACAAGCCTATATACAATCCTCTCTTTTTCCTCATAACAAAAGGCTTTTTTTCGTTTATGCTGAGCTTTTAGGGGAAACAACAGTATACGCAGCTTTTAACTTTCATTTTAGTTTTGAAAGACTTTCACAAATGGGCTGTGTGTATGTACATTTTGAGGCCATGTACTGTACGTATGTTACATAACAGTTTTTGGGTTTTGTTTGAAAGAGGACACATGATGGTATTTGAGGTTCACAATATGAGGATTTCTATCAACTGAAATCTGTTTTCAGCTATGCCAAGGTAAACACAGGCTTCCATTTTAGAGCGCCCTTTAATGAGAGGTTTAGAACTAGTTAAGCAAAAACACTGACATATAAAAATCACTACATTTGTATGAATGTTTATTGTGTTTGTGTTTTTCTGAGCGAATAAATGCTTGTTGCCCAGGTCAACTGCTTATGACATTTATCTTTATATAAAAGAAACTGCATTTTGTGCAAAGTAATTTGTACAATAACTGTCATGCAAAAACCTTCTTTGTCCATTATATACTATTTGATATAATATGTATCTGGAAAAATGTAGATCTGGTTATGCTCCAAGGTCAGGGTAATGAGTATCTGTTTGGTTTTCTGTTGCAAAAATAGATTTTTTTGTGTGTAAAACCTAATGATGTAGTTGGTATATTAAAGAAGAAATTGGATACCATTTCATTTTTCATCTTTTTTTTCTTTTCTACTTCTTATAATCAGAATTTATGGAAAAACAAAAAACAAAACAAAAAAAACAATCTATACTCAATTTTCGGACTTTTCAAGTTTTTGCATCTTGTGAATGAAAACCGTGGAACTATACCACCAGATTAGAGGTAAACATGACACCTGTCTGTGATTGGTCCATGTGTGCCTCATCCTCTCATATCCAGCAGTAAATACCATTTGTTATTTACTATACCAAACCACAAAAATAGAAATAATTAAGTTTTACCCTCATTTTTGAATTTTTGGATTTAGTCTATGGTCAGAAAATTGAACTGATAAAGGTTATGATGACCTTCCAATTTGACTTTTTGTTTTTGACTTGAACTTATTTAATTCAATTAACTGTCAGTGACAAAACAATGTTAAAGTAGGCTTTTGTGATGCAGAGTTTCAGTGCACTACAACACTACAACACCTTTTTCAGGTTCAGTTTGGGTAAGTGAAACGCTCTCTGGCTGAGCTCAAAGCAATGCAAACGGACGGGGGGAAACTTAAAATGAGGAAAAGCCACCAGTGTCAGCATGGGCACATTTAATTAAAAGGAAGAGACAGTACGGCTACTGTGGCAGGCTGGGTTCCTGTTGCCAGTATATTAAAGTAAAGGGCAGAAGACCTGGTTACCTTCCAGGGAATGAGGACAAGCCAATAATGTGGTACTGATCTCCTGCTGCCCTGGTGATTGGGGAGATTCTTGTGCTACAGCAGCTCGTCAAGTCCTCAGTGTGCCTGCAGGCCTATAATGTCAAACAAACACACACACACACACACACACACACACACACTTCCTACACACTGCCTAATGCATCATGTTCAATTATGCATTACAAATATTTTTTCGTCAGTTTATCATATTGTGTCGTTTAATAAGGTAGTCCTATAATAATAAATGTGAAGTATAATAAACACATTAATACTGCAATACATGAGATCAGGGAGTCTAGGATTTGATGAAACGACTGAATTAGTCATGTGACAGTACTTCTAAAAATCATCACTGTAGATATGCCCATCACAATAACAGTGTACCTTCATTTAAAATCCAGTTTCTATTGCATTAACTGTGCAAATATTGCAACATGTTTTTGGAGAACTGTGTCATTCCTTTAGGCAGTATGAGAGGCAAGTGAGTGAGCGAGTGTTGCTAAGAGTGACTGAGAGTGTGAGAAAGGACTGACTTCACCGTGACCCTACAGGGCATCAGGATGCTGCAAGCAGAATTCACACCAGCTAAACAACAAACACAGGCCGTGAGAACCAAGTCCTCACTACGCAGAACAAATTCTTCACCTGCAAACCATTCCCAAAGTGACAAGCAGCTGTCAGTTGGAAGGCAATCACTACATTCCATTTAAAACCTTAACAATTTTCCCATTTCTACCAAAACACTTCAAAATAAAGGCTCCTAAACAGGTCATGGCTTCTGTGTGCAACCTTTATGTTACATGGAGGTTCTTCAATGATTTGCCCACTCGCATCTCTCATTTTCCAACAATTGCTCTTTGAAAAGCTCTTAAAACCTCTATGATTTCCTCATTTCTACCAAAACACTCTTCAGAAATAAAGGCTCCTAACAGGATATGGCTTCTGTGGAGACCCTTTACATTACAAGGAGGTTCTTTGAGGTTTTTCTCAATTGTTTTCCAACAATTTATCTCTGTTAAAGCTCCTTAAACCTCTATGGTTTCCCCATTTCTACTGAAACACTCTTGAAAATAAAGGCTCCTAAAAGGGCCATGGATTCTGTGGAGAACCTTTACACGAGGTGGAGGTTCTTCAAGGTTTTTCCCACTCACATATTTCATTTCCCAACAACCGCTTTTTGAACATCTCTTAAACATTTCCCATTTCTAACAAAACACTCTCAACACTCCTGAACACTCCTAACCAGGCCATGATTTGATTGTGATGTTCTTCACACAATTTGTTTGGACTCATAAACCTAATTTCTGACATTGTTCTTTGAAAAGCTATGAGTTGGTTCATCTAAGGGCTTCCTCACTTTTAAAAGTGTAATCACTGAACTAAGTAGTAACTAAAAGAGCAGTCAAAGCTCAGCAAACCCCAAAAGGCAATCACTGGTTGACAATTATTGGCAAAAAAGTAACATTTGACCAGGCCAGGAAGCACAAAGGAATTCCATGCAGGAGTTTCCCAGTGCCTTCACACCAGGAGGAACACCCAAAACAATCAGTGATGAGTCCGGGCCCCTGTGCACAGACGACTGGAAATGCCAGGAATGCTAGACTCCGACCCCATAGGAGACCATGTTCCACTTATTGGCTACCAGTGTGCACAACCACAGGAACAATGTCCAAGATAAGTTCCCACACAATGGGAAACAAGCCATTTATGACAGTGATGCCATGGAAAATGTGAAATCAAGTCCTGCTTCTGGGACACACATCACCCGAGTCCCACCGTCTGGCACCCCAGGACCAGGCTGGTCTTGCAGACTCCTCCACATTTGAAGAAAACCTGTCCCATTCGAGTTGATTTAAGTGGTATGTTATTACCTTTCCATTGTCTCATGTGTAAATGCTTGTAATCATTACCATCACCGCTCAGTGGGGCTTAGCATTCTCCGAAGAATTTCGACATTCCATTATTAACATGATATTTACTCGATTTAACAAATTTTCACATTAATTTTGAAATTAAACTTCAGACTTCAGAAACAAACTAGCACATCCTTAATATTGCATGGAATGTGCTAAATAACAGGAGACAAAAACACTTACAAGAATTCACAGCACTGACAAGACATTACAATAATCAAATAATTAAAAAATAATCAAAGAAAATTAAAAATTCAAAATCATATTTGAAAAACCT
Organism: Acestrorhynchus altus; assembly: GCA_034509495.1. Classification (NCBI taxonomy): domain Eukaryota; kingdom Metazoa; phylum Chordata; class Actinopteri; order Characiformes; family Acestrorhynchidae; genus Acestrorhynchus; species Acestrorhynchus altus. The sequence goes on from CM067518.1 coordinate 19,735,500, forward strand.
TTATTAATCTAATATTTATTACAGAATCACTGGTACTGTAGAAGCTGTGAAGCTTATTACAGATGAGCTGGTGCTTGTAAGAACACAATCACTTGTTTCTGAATATCTGTGGGCCCTAAACAACATCTTCAAATAATTCTGTAAGAAACTTATTTGAATAAAATTAGATACAGATAGACTGTAGACAGCCTAGAAAAAAACAGTTGTTTATGATTCATTGACATCTGGTAATGGAAATATATTTTGGAAAAAAATAAGCAGGTCAAGCATCTAAAAATCATCAGGGAATCTGTGTGAAGATGTGTGAAGAAAGGGGTGGTTATTCATGCCTGGAATGTTATTGTAATGTTATTAAATAACTTACAATCTCTTATTAGCATTGCAATGTTATAATCTATCACTATCACTGACAAGAAATAAAAAAGTAATAATAAATAAAAAATAATAAATTAACAGTTGTAAATCAAATGAACATGAGGATCAAAATAATATAATAAATTAATTGACATTGAGATGTTTTTATATGATTTGACATTATATCATGTTTTTATAAAAAAATGTGAAATTCTGATAATTTTTATTATAATGATATAATTTAATTTGAATCATATACAATAAAAATGAGTGTTCATTTATTATCTTTTTAGTTTTGCTGTTTTATGGTCTGTATTCCACTGCTCTCTGAATAATATGTCCACTCACATATCCTGCTGCACTAATTCAATATATTATTCATTTAATCTGCATCATTGTGAAATGTTGGATGCCTGAACAGTCAATTAAATGGTGAGGTCTGAGGTGAGCAGCTGAAGGTATGGGATTGATGTGGGTTTGATGATTGCGGTTTGTGCTGGATGAGTAATTAGAGGGAAGGATCCTTCAGGAATAAAACAGGTTTTAGACAGTTTCTCCAGAAACATGTAGAGAAAGCTTTGTTCAGAAAAGTCCGGTTGATTAATGTGGATCTACCTGTCAGAGGAAAATCACCTGTTTTAGTCATGGATGCACTTAATGAGGATTGGCTGCCAATCAGAAAACTAGCTTTAATGCCACTATAGTGGCAAGATCATAACACAGCAAAACTAATCATTAAAAGTTATTACATGTTACATGTAAATAAGATGTTACATCGTTACTAATTTTTATAAGGACCTCCTCACATCTGTAAATGAGATATCTCAGGTTGCTGTGACAGTTATTCCATTTGTTTTGTTTCATGAAAGTATTTTTGATTTTGCTGAGATGTAAAATTCTATTGTTTCTTAATTGTGATGCTGGTTTTAAAAATCATATATAAAAATGGATGCCTCTGTGCACTGCAACACATAGTTTGCAAATCATATCTGTAAAAGGAACAAATATATAAGTCAAAAGTTTACTTTATGCCTGGTCACCGTCCAAGTGGTAGCAGTTGTTTTCAGAGAGAACCACTAAAGACAGCATATTAAATAAATAAATATATCAATGCAAATTAAAGTCCCCCTTAAATGTCTTTGATGAAATGTGAAGCTGTGAGTGGATAATGACTCCCGATGGACAACAAAGGACCAGTGAAAACTGGCTAGAGCCAATCGTGCTTTAGTGAAAGTTTAACAATGACATCAGTGTTGCTTTTGCTTTAAAACCACAAGCACACACACACACACACACACACGGTAAGAGACAGTCATGCAAACAAAATGTATTAGGCATGTTCTCATTTGAATGTGTAGTGTGTGTGTGTGTGTATGTGTGTGTGTGTGTGTGTGTGTGTGTGTGTGTGTGTTGCACTTTCAATGAATCATTTCATTAAATATTTAAATTGACCGGTGTAGTTAGAGAGAGAATCAGTTGAGATTCAACTGTAATAAGATGGGAAGTTGAGGATGAGGTGCGGTGGTCGACCCCACTAATGCATTTGTCACATTAGTCACAATCAGATCCGTGCAGCAATGTTCCATAATGCTCCATGAACAGTACAGACAGTTACGCCAACAAAAGCAGGATCTTTTTAATACCCTTGATTTTGGATGAAACAATGAGTTGGCAGGTGCCCCAATACTTTTGTCCATACAGTGTGTCCAGTTTGATACTGTGTCCAACTTCGAGGCACGGATTTTAGCCAAATGATTTGCCTTCACCCTACTGCAGTGGAAACTTACTCATGGCCTTACTGGGTTCATCACCCTCCATTAAACAGCTCACATTCACTCAGTGCTTTGTACAAGATCGCCACCTCCTGGTTCATAATGTTCGTAGTTCCTGGCTCAAAGTACTTGTGAGAAAAACCAGGCCCTTTTCATCTTCTACATTGTTCTTTCACCACAAAGGCACCACAGAATGAACACTTAAGAAAAATTCTGCTGCAAACTTGTTTTCTAAACATTTCTTCTTATTTTACACCGAAAATGGATGTTTAAGAAGTTCACTTTTGTCTGCTCTTTGTTCAAAACCCTGATTAGAACTGTGGCCCGTCTGTGGTGTGTTGTTTCTGGCTGTTTCTTTTCAATTGGAAGACGCTCCCCAATTAAGGTATACACAGTGTTTTGTTTGGACAGCCTTCCTTTAATACACATTACACATTCCCACTCCCAATTAGTGCCATACCAGCATCTTTTCACTAGCTGAATCCAGCCCTCTCCTCGGGATCGCCTTTGTGCTCTGCCGCCGATCCACTGCTATTTGAACCTTGCGTCACGACCTGCGTCCCAATTAGAACCATCTTCCACTTCTCTTTATAACTCCCTTGAAAAAGGTGGGGAGAAAACAGAGCCGTTTAACAAGTGCGCTTCATTCTCTTGCCATGGGGAAGTTTACCCACATCTGCCCTGCTCCCTAACCCCTGCAACAGTGAGGGGTCAGTCTTTAGGGTTAAGGGGTCACCACTTGAGTCTTTGTGGGGCAGAGCCAACATGAACCTCAGCTCCAGCGCAGGGGTTGCAGCAGTTCAGGTTCAGGAAGGGAGAAACAAACACACAGGGGCTGTTCTTTGACATGCTTGTGCAGTGTGCGGAGACTGAAAGGACTGTTCAGGTTCTAATTAGAAGGAAAACGGATGGTCGTCGGGCCTTTGTGCGGCCTTTATGGGTTATCTTTGACGGAGCACAAAACGGAAAACAAGCAGCAGGCTGAGAATTTGCAGGTGTGCGTGAATGGGTGTGAAAGGCGGATGAAAGGCGCAGTAAGACTAGCTGATGTAGCCGGCCAGCTCAGAATAGATCCGGGCGGCAACATCACAACAGGGATGACAAAACAAGGAGCAGGTCAGGCCCAGGTCCACGAACGGGTCTAGCTATGCGCTGCGTGATTATCCTAAAATTCCAATGCTCCCCCTCCTTCCCCCCCAATCAGTATGGTCTCTCTGGCACTCTTGGCACTTTCCCTTCCTTTCCCTCTCCCTTGCTTCCCTCGCATCAGCTTGGGCCCTGTCTTCTCTAATTAACCTGATTCCCAGAATCCATTACCCTGTGACCACCCTCACTGCTGAAAAATGGGCAGCATAGGTGACAGAAGCTTGCTGGAGCCAAAGAGGAGCACCCAAAAAGGAATGTATTCTTCTAATGGCTCTGAAAAGGAGAACAGGGAAATAAGCATAATGGTCATGGTCCCCTCCCACACATTCACTCACACACACACACACACACACACACACACACACACACACACACACACACTCACACACACACACACATTTTTTTTTGATTTTGAATCTAATGAAAGATCACTACAAAATGCAAACTCAGATATGTTAAGAGTGTCATTTCACTCTAGTTAGGGTGAGGGTTTAGTTTAGATGTACGTGAAGTTGTAAGTTCAGGTCATGCAGTATAATTAGGGGGCTGGAAATGACGTTTTCCTAAGCTTTATNCCCCTACCATCTCCTACCATCTCCTCCTCCTGTTCCTCATCCCAATCTTGATTAACCTCCTCTCACACTCCCCCTTTCCCTCCCACACACATTCACACACACACAATGTGCCTCGGAGGCCCTGACAGATGGGGCCAGGGGCTCTTTCGCAGGGGGGGTGTTTCTATGCAAACGGGGAGCCTGGTTTAGTGCGCTGCTGTCAGGCCACTGAATTGATCCCTGCCACTATAGAGAGCTTCCCTCCACTGGTGTGTCACAATGGCAACAAGTGCGGGGAGCTGGGAGCAAGCTTGTGCAGGCATTGCACTCTCGCTCATGAATGATGGCCCAGCAAATGGCCTTCCCTTTCACTGGCTTTCATTACAGCCTATAGCTCAGTTCTCTCTCATGCTCTCCACCCAAAAGGCAATACACTGTTTGCTTAGTTTATGTTCATGAGTCTCATGATTTTACTGGACAGGGTTTTCTCCTCAACATTCTTCACTCTTCTGTTCGGGTCTTAGTGGTTCCTTTGTGATTTCTCTGATTCCATCCATTTTCCAACTTTTTCCAAGCGCAATAGTCTTTTCTCATGAATTAGTTCTGCTCATAATATAACCAAGAGGGATCAGTATTTGTCCTGTTCCATTCTTTTATTATCCATCCATAAAAACCACCAGAAAAAGACCACAGTCTGAACTCTTCTGATCCAAGCTTCTTCATATCTGTGAGCTTGTACTTTTTGGTAGATGGTTTGTTGCAAGTGTGTAGTAGATTCGATAAATGTTCAGTCTGCTCTTGTTCAGATTTTTGAAGCACTTTGAGCTGCTACTTGGGATCTCCAAAGCTGAAAATGATACTCTGAAAGTTATTAAAGTAATAATTAATTACTGACACAGCGAAGAACATCCTGAAGCTCTCCGCAACTTTCCAACAATAACAACAACATCTTTTGTCTTCCATTCATTGGGAGCAACGTCTACACTAACAAAAAGGGTTCTGTGACTCCCTACAAACCAGACACAGAACTGTTTAAGTAGACAAAGAACCATTTAATCAAATGATTCAATAAGATCTTGCTTCTACTGATCATCCTTCAGATGTTTCTACAGCTTGATTACAGTAGACCTGTGGTAAATTCAACTCATTGGGGATGATTTGAAAACACACACCTGTTTATATAAGGTCCTACAGTAGACAGGTGACCAAGAACCCAATGGCCGCTCTGACAGAGCTCCAACATTGCTCTTTGAAGAGAGGAGAACCTTCCAGAAGCATAACCATTTCTGCAGCACTCCACCAATCACCATTCTACCTGTATGGTAGAGTGGCCAGATGGAAGCCACTTCTCAGTAAAAGGCATATGACAGTGCGTCTGGAGTTTGTAGAAGTGTGGGGATGTTTTGCTGCAGCAGGAACTGGAAGACTGCAGTGATGTACAGAGACATCCTTGATGGTAACCTGCTCCAGAGCACTCTGGACCTTAGACTGGGATGAAGGTTTTTCTTGCAACAGGACAACGACCTTAAGCTTTCGTGCGCACGCGCACACACACACACACACACACACACACACACATACACACACACACACACACACACACACACACACACACACACTCACACTCACACACACACACATTTTTTTTTGATTTTGAATCTAATGAAAGATCACTACAAAATGCAAACTCAGATATGTTAAGAGTGTCATTTCACTTTAGTTAGGGTGAGGGTTTAGTTTAGATGTACGTGAAGTTGTAAGTTCAGGTCATGCAGTATAATTAGGGGGCTGGAAATGACGTTTTCCTAAGCTTTATCAAATTAATCTAATTTTGCTAGCATATAATTGATTAACAGCATAGAAGGTGGTCTTACCTCAAAAAATATTTTCAAAATAAGAATTAGGGTGAAATGAAATGAAAAAGATAGATTTAATTGTAATTATGAATGCAAAAAGTGCTTGATGTCAGGAATGTAATGATTTCATTGTGCTTTATGTTCTTTTAATTTGCCTTTCCGTTGTTTTAATCCCATGTTCTTAATTTTTCCTTTTCTCTTTTAATTGTAAAAAGTTATTGTCAAAGCCTTTCTGTATAAAGGTAAAGATGCTGTAATGTTTCCTTCCAACTTCCTTTTAATTAAATGTTTTCTTTTATTGTGTTTATGTAATGCTCTTTTCAAATGCCATTGTGTATGAAAACTGCTGTACAAATAAATTTGCTTTGCCTGCCTTGCCTTGAGCCTGTAGTGGTTCTACTTCGATTGTTTGCTTCTACTAAAAAAATGCTTGAAGTACAAGTGAAGAGAACTGAACACTGTTAGTATTATGGTTCTGTAAATCAATCTTTCAGCATTTCATCCATGTATATGTATATGCATTCCTGCATGTTCCACATTACATACATATTTACATGTTCTGTAACCTGCGTAAGATTCACCTTGACCTTCTGTGCTCTGGTGTTATTATGTCACCAAATACACATAATACCACTTTTCTTGTACACAAACAACCATGCAGCTTGATACCATTCTGGAGCTAATAAAAACAAAATCAATAAGTGAAAAGTCGTGCTCATTCTAAGAATGTCCTTTTGCTAAGGTTAAGGTTAGACTGAGATGTAGGTATAGATGATCATAATTCTCATATTTCCTTCATACATTTATAAAAAAAATATTGTTGAAACCCCAAAAGTGATTTCCATTCCATTTAAAGTGTTTGGAGCTCACTCAATATGTAACACATTTTTTTTCAGCTGCTGTTCTCCTCTCTGAACACTAAGCTCTGAAACTTTAAAGGTTGATTACTAACCATGTGACAGCCTGATGGCACAGGCTTTGTAAATCAAAGGTTACTTAAGCACTGACTTCTCCCCATCCCTTCCCTCAAAGGATCAGGGGTGGAACGCCCATGCTGACCCTAAAGCTGACCTGTGACACCAGAGACAGGACTGAGGACAATCCTTCCTCAGGCACACAACAGCGCCATCACGCTCCTGCCTCTCTCCATCAATGTCAATTCAGCTGACCAAGTTAATGTTTCACCAGCCCCTGCAATCTCCGTCCTCAGCCCAGGGACAGGGAAAGGGAAGCTTGGCCGCTCACTGAGAAAATGGAAGGTAATCGATTGGCAAACAAACAAAATAGAGAAACAATGCCGTGAGAGAGGGGGAGATCCACTCTTTCTGTACCTGCAACACATCAATTCATCACAGTCCATTAAACTAAACTAAGGCAGTTTAAGGAATGAAGAAGGGTGACACATGAGGTGCTGAGTCTGCGGTTTCCTGGGCTTTAAGATGTGCAAATGAGCTTATTTTATACTGCTGTTAATTATGTGAAATGGTTTTTCTAACCAGACATCTGTTAAATTTGACAAGATGATTCCAACATGCTGCCGAAATACGAATATATACTTTCGGGTTCCGATAATTATTTGTTTGGACAGATTATAGTAAGAACATTCTTGGTGCAGAACTGATACATAAAGGTTCTGCAAACCTACTGTCAACTGAAATGTTCTTAAGGGAAACAAACGAGGTGTTTTGTGTGGCAGGGCTCTTCAGTTTTACTCCTGGAGAGGTGGTTCTGTGATTTCCCTGCTCAAAGACACATGCTTAAAATATGTTAAAGGTTAAATCTACCAAATTCCATATAAATGAAATCATTAAGTCTTTAATACTGGGACGGTGCAAAGTGTTCCATTGTAGAGAAACTTACAGAGTCAAAATTTTTTCACAGTGGAAGTGATAGGATTTAGAAAATCCCTACTGGCTCCAGTCAAGACTATTGTATCTATCTCTAACTTTCTTTACAATGAAAACATCACATCAGACCACTCTGACCTTTATATATATATATATATATATATATATATATATATATATATATATATATATATATATATATATATAAAATGATTTGATCAATAAAGGAATGTTGAAAAATCTATGAAATTCCTTTTGGGATGATTCCGGAGGTGAAAAAAATATGTACTTCTGTACTTACAAATGCACCATTTCACATCATGCACCTTGGGGGTTAGGGAACCAGCCTTGTGACTGGAAGGTTGCTGGTTTGAATCCCTGAACTGGCAGGACATGACTGAAATGCCCCTGAGCAAGGCACTGAACTCCCCAGCTGCTCCCCAGGCGCTGTGGATAGGGCTGCTCACCACTCCGGGCACATGTGCTCACTGCCCCCTAGTGTGTGAAGTCACTAGTGTGTATGTGTGTATCACTGTGTAAGGATGGGTTAAATGCAGTGGATTAATTCCTGTGTGTACACAACACAATGGGTCAAAAAAGTATAATTACTATTACTATTTTAACATTTGAGAAATATGGGAAAACATATTTCATATTTCAACCACTCTCCTCATTTAGAATGTCTATTTTATAATGACTCACTGTTAATTCTCCAGAAAATTCTCTGTTCACACATGGGTTCACTCAGACATTGGACTGGTAGGATAATGTACATTTGCATTCCTACATACAGCTCCTCCAAACTTTGGAAAAGTTCAGTGTTCATCTGTTTGTGAAAGGGAATATTGTTTCCGACATCAGGCAGCATATTAGAACCATCGTTTGGTATAAGAACATATTGTGAGTTACCTTTCAGAGACATTCATGTCTGATATCTGACCTCTGGTTCCTATCATCACCACTGTGAACGATGTGTCGAGCTGAGCATGTCACTGCGGCTCAGTCTGAATGATGTTTGAATGTATAATTCATTGATTATAATTATATACAGTGATGAGTATGAATTGTGTCAATATCTTAAAACATCAATGAAGTCCCCCTTTAGAAGAAAATGTCTCTGCAGTCTGGATTAGAGAAGAACGGCTTGTTGTCTGTTCTGATTTGTTAGTTTGACAAATGTATCTGCACCCGAAATTCCATCTGAATACACTCAATGCTGCATTGTGATGAAAGTTCAAGCCACAGAGAATGACACATCCTTTAGGAATTGACTGTACTCACTGCCCAGCATGCTAGCGTATACACAAGAGGGTTGAGTCACGTTAATGAAGGGCATTGGTGGTCAAGGGTTACGTGCTAATGCACACATATACATAAATGGGTGGCAAGTCACCACATTCTCTTGGTCTCCTTTGTACCTTGTGAGCATGCATAGCAATGGCCAATACATTACCATGTGTTACAATGTATGAGGTGGATGTATGGAAGGGCTGTGGTGTGTATTGTGAGAGAGCCAGGTCCACAGAGAGGGAACAAGCAGTGGAGGGAACTGGGAACTGACAAGAGACTTGAATGAGAATCAATTAATTTTCATTTAGCTCAACAATCAGAGGGCAGGCATTAGCATGTGTGTGGTTCATTTGATAGTGGCAGGAGGCCGAGTGAGCAGGGGAGAGGCCCACACTAAGCTAATGACAGGGCCAGGCCTGCCCAGCCTCTGCTGTATTAACACCCCAGTGTTCTCCACTACAGGCAAATAATTGACAATTAGAGGGATTTAGATAAAGAAGGGGGATTGCCTTCATCACCACAAAAATTATGCCAGCAGTGAATATCTACAGTGGAGCTGCTGCATGGCATTATTATAGGCATAGAAAAACAGTTTGAGGAGTTGGAGCGTACAGAATAGTGAACACATCACTGTGGTTAATAAAATAAAATTTGAAAGGGATCTTAAAAACTATTACAGACCACACTTGTTACAACATGTTATACTAAATGATTAAGTAATATGATACTACAGGCTTATAATTAGCAACAATGATTTTAAAAAGGCCCCATTTTACCTGAAATACATTTAGTACTTAAAACATTTTGATACTATGATGTCATTTGATACATATTTGCTAGTCTTACCACCTGAATCAGTGTATTTTTCAGTTCACTTCATGTACTGTATCTAATATCATACCACAATATAGACTGGTGCTCAGCTTATCAGTAGTGAGAGCATTCATCAGTTAAATCATATCTCAATGAATTATCCCAGTAATTTATCAGTCTACTCATGCTTTAGTAGAGATCAATAAAACAGATAAATAAGTGATCAACACAATGATTCATCAGTCTACTTATGCTTTAATAGCATCCAGTAACAGGTAAATGACTGATCAGCACAGTGATCTATCAGGGTACTCATGTTTTAATAGAGCTCAGCAACACAGATAAATAATTGATCCGCACAAGGATTTATCAGTCTACTCGGGCTTTAATAGAATCCAGTAACAGAGATAAATGATAGACCAGCACATTGATATATCTACTGCTACTAAAGCATGTCTACTCATGCTTTAATGGAGTTCAGTATCTCTGAGATAAATGACGGAACATCCCAATCCTGACCTTTTGAATGATACATTATATGCTGTTTATAGAAATAAATTAGAATTTTTTTTTTACAAAAACATTATTTTATTTTATTTTATTTTATTTTATTTATTTATTATTTTTTGCAGTTGAGAAAGCTAAGAAAAGTTTGTCTACAGGCCTTCTGAGGCTGCAAAATGGTACACTGTTAAAAATAACTGTGTCAAAGTACAATACAGAAGATACTATAGATACTGTATATTGTTAGGGGTTCCTAACAAACATTTAAGTGGTTAGACTTTTTAAGAATCAGTCTAGAGTTTACAGAAACCAAACAGATCATGAAAACCATCTATGCCAATTAAAAGCTTTTTTTTTTCCTAGAACTGTGAATTTGCCAGTTGTAACCCTTACATTTAGAAGTGAAGCCAAATAATTCATATTTAACTCATAAAAAGTCTGTGCAATTTTGGCAGGGACAACAAATACATCCACAACACATTCACAGATATCATGTGACAATAGATAAAGAGGCAGCATTTTTATGGCGAGATGCTGTCACGGACTCCCTCTTTCACATGTAGAGGGGGTCCCAGACAGCTGAAATGGGGCGGAAAGTGGTCAGGAAGAAAGGAGTGTAAGAACATGTGTAGTTATAGCTGCAGACTGGGTCACGTCAGAGTCACCCTTGACACAAAGCAGCAAAGGAGTAAAAGTGTGCAGACAATTCCGTGTTGGCCTAAGCTGTCCGCCAGCTGTTTTAGATACCTGTCAATTAAAGAGGAATGTATTTCATTCCACAGAGACACAGGGACAGCTTTATTGGTCTAACGAGGAGAGGAGCCTTAAAGAAGGCACCCCCCCCCACCCCTCTTCAAATCAGCAGTAAATCACTTTCATACAAATAGCTCAACTGTGTTTAATTTAATGGTAGTAATGCTGGAAAATACACATAAAGGCTAGTAGTGCAGAAATATACTCTAGTTCATTTTGTAAATGTGCCCATAAGGGTGTATTTTGTAGTGAGTCCTTCAAGAACTTTTTATTAGATACTTCCTTAAACATAATCTAAAGCCACTCAAAGTTTCTTCAACCAAAGTTGATATTTATAGAACTTTTGCTTCAAGAACACACGTAGACAAGCACTTGCCCGTTTCGCTGCAGACCTATAAATGCACGAGGCTTGGCATTATCTCCAAAGCCTCATATTTAAAGATTTAAAGCTTCGTGTGCAGTAATAAGACCTTCTGGACAAAGGTCCAGACAGATATAGTGCTGACCTTAGGCCTACTCCACTGGCCCAGTGACACAGTGCAGAGACAAAAGCAGACACACTGGAGAAAAGAGACAACATCAGATGGCTTAATTGTTCGCTGACAAACTGACCATCACTCAAGAGAGCAGTTGGGATGGACAAAAAAGGGAAGAAAAAAGTAGTAAAAGAGGACATGTGACAAAAGAAGAATGGGTTCGAAGAGGGCCACTAAAACTCCTACTGTGCGAAAGGGAGTGAGAGCCAAGGCGGGAGAGGCTCTCTTTGACAGGGGTTTGCACAGGCTAAAAGACAGGCAGCACTTTACAATACTGTACAATGCTGTTCCGCGGCATTAAGTGGTGTGGAGGGCAGGGCAGGAGACAAAGCCCCCCTCTGTCTTGGGAGATGGCAGCAACAGCAGCCATGGTGGGCCCTCTCTTTCACTCCATATGCTTTAGCCTCTGCACAGTCTGCCTCTGCTGCACTACCGCATGCTCGGCATCTGGACACATGAGGCCAGCAGTGCACACTTTCCACCACAGCCAGGCATCCTGCTGGGCTGAGCCATGTTCACAGCAACAACAAAAAGACAAGGATCAGAGGAGGCTTGGAAGTTACACTTATAAACCAGTGTGTTTTTTTTATCCAGGATTTGTTTTATGACTTTGACTTCAGAGGAGAATGTAGCACATACTGCAGTACATTTACAGTTTTCAGGAAACTAGGAATCTTATCAAATGGGAATTTTGACAGGATATGCAATTGATGTCTTCAAAATGGCAAATAAACCTTAATCACTGTTAATTTTATACTGCTCTTCCGTTTCTCCAGTTGTCATGAGCTCTAATGGCAGATCTCATGACAACAGATCAGATGGGAAAATTTAATTCCCATCACAAAATCTGCCTATTCATCCAACAGCAGTTTAGCCCCACCCACACATTAAAAACATTAGCAATATAACAATGTTTTGAGCAAGGCCTTTGAAAACCTCTACTTTCTGCTTGCAACAGTATTGTATGATCCATCAGTGGGTACTGTGAAGTAGCGACAGTGATGGAGTGTGAGGCTGATGCATGCACACTGGACCTACCTTAACTTCTGCCTATCCTTAATACATACTCACAAAAGAGAGTGGGAGAAAGAAGGAGTTTTGGGGGAAAACAAGTTTGGGGGTGCAAGGAAGAAGGAGAAGAAGAATCACTTCTTAACAAGTGTTTACCCTCATTCTGTTGCCGAGCTGGGAGCTGTAACCAACCGTGGCGAAAGGCAGTGCCTGATCCAGGAAGAAAGCTCAAAGCCCCTCAGGTCAGGGGTCACTAACTCCACCATTGTTCCTGACAGGGCAAGCACACTCCAGCTTTTCTCCAGCTTTCAAAGGCCTGGGCTGGGGGTGGAAAGATAGGCCTGGAACAACTGGGTCAGGACCAGGGGCTTTGTGACCGTCAAGGAAGAAAGAATCAGTCAGAAAAGGTTAAATGAAGAGCGAAAGGGCCCTTCTGTCCAATTATGGAGGGACAAATGCTCCCTGTGCCCTGGCTGGGTCAGAGTTCACAGCAGCCTTTGACAGCGGCACACTCATGCTCTTTGTGGCTGTGGTGAAATGAAGCTCTGCAGTGTTTATCTAAGTCACTCACAAGCCAATAGTAAAGGAATAAATATTTAGAGCCTGAAACCTGTCACTCAGCAGAATTATTTTATTGCTCCTCATTGTTAGGTGGGGTCAGACCAGACAACTGTTAGGCACAAACTATTGGAGAACTCTCTAGAGTAGGTGCAGACTATAAGCAAAACCTTCTGCAGCAAGGTCCTGTTTAGGTGGACACCAATCACGACTTAAGTCTCGACTTGGAAAAATTTCCCAACTTGAACAAATCTTTCTTTGAGAGGACACAGGTGCTGCTGAGGGACAGAGCAGCCAACAGTCTGGCCACTCAAATTCAAACAGTGTCCAATAAAAGAGGCACAGAGTCTGCTCAAAGACTCAAACCCTTTCATCTGCCCTGCAAGGCGAATGGAAAATGCAAGTCTAACAAATAAAAAAAGCAGAAAGCCTTGATGAGTGTGGCCTCCTCCTGACCCTTCCCTCTCCTACAGCTTTGGATAGACCTGTACTTGTGGGCTAATACCTGTCCAAAACAAAAGGCCTGGCTGACTGGCACAGCGAGTGTCCCGGGTCTGGTGTAGATGGATTAGGCCACCGGAGGTATTTCCTCCCTGCCTGGGTACCAAAGGATTAGCTCCCTGAATTAATCATCTACTTGTTAGGTTAACAAGCAAGGTGCAATCACATTACTCTGTCTGATCTGACTTTCCTCAGCTATTTCCTTGGCTCTTAAAGTGGCGGCAGTTTTGTTGTAAAGTGTAGTTTTGTTTTAAAGAGGCTGTCTGAGTGGTGTGTATGTATGTGTGTGCTGATGGTTATAGTGGTTGATGTAGATGAAAAAGGTGCTGGAAGTGCATTAAGACCCGTGATAGACTTAATGAGTGTCCAGATCAAGGCTATGGATCTGAAGTCAAATTCCTGAGACTCTCTAAGTCTCTCAATGCATTCCTGGACTTCATTAAAAATTCAGACTAGATTAGGCTAGGGATCTCTAAGCTCAGATCTCCTCTCCATCTCACTCAAAACCGTGCATTAATATTCTACATGCAAAAATCTCACCACTCAAGACACTTCAGTACAATTGAATGGCTATTCGAAATTCAGTCTGAGAGGTTGTAGACTTCAATCTTGCTTGCAAGTTCAGTTCTTTAGGTCTTTGATCTGCTTTATGCTAATCTTTGCCAAGATTAAATGTATGTATGTAGTGCATCATCTATAAGTCTATAAGGCAAGAGAATGAAAGAGGCTTTGGAAAGAGTTTCTATCCCAAAAGCATATTTCTTTTTTTTGTAAATAAACTTGTAAATAAGATTGTAGATTTCTTCCCTCAAAGTCACACACTGGACATCCTTCAGTGCGGAAACAGGGAACTTAAACCGTGAAGACTTAAAGGCCCCTCAGCTCTTCTCAGGGAAATCCATTTTCCATGCGTCTGCTCTGGAGCCTTGCAATGGGGCCCAGGAGCAGGCCTGGCATGGTGGGGAGATGAGGATGGGCAATGGGGTGATGGGGGCGGCAGCAGCGACAGCAATGGTGGAGGATTTTCCTCTCCCTTGGACCTCTCTCCACAGGCACCCTCCATCCCTCATGAGCCATTCTAAGCCTGTTCGACACACATCAGGGCACAGTGAGCGGGCCCAGCTGGAGCAAACCACGCTCAGCCTCTCTTACAGGCCCTTAGAGTGGGCCGGATGACCTTTAATCAGGGATCAGGGGCCAGGCCAGCAGCTGGACTCATGCAGGGTGCTTGATTACACCTCAGCTTTTGCAACGCACCTCACAATGAAGCGGTCAGCACAGCCAGGTGCCCATATAGGCTGAGGCCAGGCAGCACGATGACATGTAAATCCATAGTCAGGCATGGTCATCAGTGTCATATACACTGCACGTCAGTTTCTGAGGCTCTCTCTACCTCATTCTCTACCTCACTCATTCTGATGCTGCAATTATATTAGGTTCACATTGTTATCTCTTCTGGTTCTCTAAGGAACATTTCAAAAGGTTGTTCCTCAAAGAGATTTTCAAGTATGGAGACCCTCTTTGTAGTTCAAACAAAGTCTAGCATAAAAAATGTAAACATTCTATATAGAATTGTGTTTTTGAACCAAGAAGCATTTAGGAATCTTGTTCTTTGCAGTATATCTTGGAGTGTTTTCTCACTCCCTCACTCCTAATCTATAATTCACCAAAGACCAGCCGCTGTTAGAAAGCTTGGCTGGTCTGTGAGATTCCCTTTGAAGTCGCTCGCATTTGGTCAATTAAACAAGTCTCGCTTGAAAACAGATGCGTCAAGCAGAGAGGTTACTGTAGTTTATTTGCCATTCAAGGCATTGAGGGGCATAGGGGAGGGCCTCGTCAGGGTGGTAAACTAAACAATTTACTCCACAACACTTAAAAAGATCAAAAAGGTTCTCAGAGCTCCTCAGCATCTCCACAGCCGCAGCGTGGAGGCACAAACGGCTGATTAGCGCAGAGACATCTATCATTGCGGCCTGTTCTAAGCGGTGATGCAGCCTGACAGCGGGCTGCGTGGTGCTCCTGGGGTGCAAGTGGGGGATCTCTCTCCAAGCCTGAAAGACCTCTCTGTCATTCCATTGCGGTGGGGTGCCAGGCTCCCGAACCATCACTCAGCCTTGCGGCCTCCCGCTCAACAGCAGTTTGTCTTGCGCTGGCACGGCCTGGCTCTTATAGGGCACAGGAGGGCCTTCGATGGCCTCTTCAGTCATACAGCCTCGCTCGCCCCCATGCTAGCAGCACACTGCATTACCCAGGGATTACCGAACACTGCCCACCCCCTGAAGCCCATTCACGGCAACACACTTGGGCACTGCGCCTCTCTCTCTATCTCTCTCTCCTTCTCTCTCTGTCTTTCTCCTTATTATCATTTTTCATCCATCCCCCTGGGTGCTCCCTCCCACATGCACCACCAGCAAGGCGAACCCTCTTTTCTGTTTCCCACTCCTGGGCAGGAGAGGAGGAGGTTGAAGAGGCAGGGGCTTTTCATGGAGGAACAATCTGCCAGGGAGCCGGAGAATGAGCGGGCACTCAATTAAGGCCTGCCCATTGAGGTGGTGGAGTGAGCCTGAATGCGGGCCCCTCCAAAGGAATGAAGTCCCATGAATAGATTGTGGGGCTTCATGAAATATTAAAGAGTGAACGGATTTCCCACAATATTTGTACACCACCCATTGTGGAGATTTCTCCCTCCATTGAGCCTGAAACTGTTAACACATCCGCTCAGAAACACGGCCCAGCCACTGTGCTAAAGAGCCTTGGGGGCCCAGCATCAAACGGCATCTCACTCTCTCTGTCTCTCTCTTGCTCTTTCCCTTTCTTTTGCTCTCCCTCTAGCCTCTTTCTTTCTCTCTGTCTCTTGCTCACATACTCTCTCTCTCCCTCTCTGATGCGACATTGCTCATGCTTAGCTTCCATCGCAGCAAGTGAAACCGTGATCTATTCATGGAAGGGATTACAGCACTTTTAATGACCACCTGCCCTTTCTACTGCTCTGCATTGAGAGTGTGTGGGACTGGCCACCAAGCTCTCCACTCCTGTAAAGCTTCTCTCACTGCACACATATGGGCCATGCTTTGGTCCAGGGCAACAAGTGTCCTCTACCATTACAACCACAATGGCTTGTTTTTGTTATTGTAACACTCTTGAGTACTGTATTAATGGTCACTAACTATAGTAATGCACAGTCCTTCACACTCCCTCTCTCTATTTTTTTGCCCCTCCCCTCTCTCCTTTCCTCTTTTTCTCCTCCTTTCCCAGCAGATCAAGCTGCGTCGAGGGCTCAGACACTGGGTATAAGGAGCTGGTTAAATCTGCCATTAGCATTAGAATGACTGCATATTCCTGCAGTGAACCAACATTAGTTAATGTCAGAATTGAAGGGTTGAGGGCAGGCCAAGAAGCAGCTTTTCTCTCAGAGTAAAGTGTTCTCGGGTGCAGAGGTTGCACTTCTTGATTTGGGACAGCGTGTGTGGCCTACCGTTAATGAACAATTTTGCATCAGTCTTTACAGAGTGGTTTTAGGAGAAAACAATGGAATATTATGACACTGTGCCAAAAGACACATAATTAATCGATCACATTCATCCTTAAACGTATAGAAGAAAGGTAAGTAAAGTAATGATTAAGGCTTCAAGGCTTCAAGACTTACCCTATCTGACTTGGTGGTCTCATCATTGTGTGATGAATTATCATTGAATAATCTATCTCAGAATCAAGCCAGAAAACAGCTAAAATTTCATTCATTTCCTACTTAAATCCCAGTGAAAATGCATCTACTGGCGTGCTGCTCTGTCCACATGTACATGCTCAACCTGCATACAGACTCCAACTGATCAGCAAGAAGGGGTGGGTCTAATGAGGACAATGACAGATATTGGATTATAGAGGAAAATGAGAAAGGAGGGTCTGTTTCGTCTCCTTCTTGCTCACACAGAGTTCAAATTTCTGAATAAAAGAAGAGAAGAGATAATAGTGATACATACATAAATAACATAAATTATAAATGACATTCAGGTTGTTTTAATTAATAATAATTATTATATTTATTATTATAAATATATTTGTCAATCTAATCATTAGAAATAACTCTTAACTCTTAATAACAATTATTGCATTTTCAGTTCAAAGATCCCCTATAGGAGATATGTAAATCTGCATGATTCTGCTAGTAAGCTAAAAATATGTCCATTTGAATGCTGCCATTTTGAATTTTAAGAGTCAATATAGTAGATTTTGACCAGTGTTCATATGGACAGTTTACATATGATAAGCAGAAACATAGACAAGCAAAAATATAATTATACGAACAGAGAATGTTACAGTTACCTGAAAATACACTTCCACCTAAACCTAAGCTTAACCTACATTTCTCCTACCCCTAACCATAACTATAGTAAAATGTGGAGGCAAAATTTAGTAAAAAAAATTTTTTTACCATGTCTGAGTGAGTTTCTGTCCATTCGTTTATTTCTATAAGCTCCATAATGATGAAAATCAGCATAGTTTCCTTAATTCTTCTTCATATGAAATCTATTGTAATACTATGCACTTGCCCTTTATTGTTATTATTTTAGAAGACATGCACTTTCCTTGAGTATTATTGAAATGGAATACTCATATAAATACAGTTCTAAAAGAAAGTTTATCATAAGCACCTTCTTTAAGTTGCACCCATTGCTGACATATGTGTGCAAATGCACACAGCTTGTCTAGGCCCTGTTGAGAAGTACTGCTGATAATATAGGAGCAGAAAAACATGAACCTATTGACACCGTCCCATGTCAGACCTGGGCTAGAGGAGTATAGTGTCCCCCAACATTGAGCTGTGGAGCAGTGGAACTGTGTTCTCTGGAATGATGGTGCTCCACACAACACTTGTGGGATGAGCCGGGGTGTTGGGATGAGGTAGGGTGGTGATCATCTAACATTCTGACCTTGTCCCTGAATGCAAACAAATCCTCACATTAATGCTCCAAAATCTGCACATTTAAAAATAATGATCTTCAGGGGGGCTTTGGTAAAGAAAGTGGTTTTATATAGAACCATGAACATTCAAAGTACCCTTTGCTTGAGTACATGGCTCTTTGCATTGAGAAATTGTTCTTCACATTGATGGAGAATGTACTGTGGAGGATTCTACATGCCTAAAAATCAGGGTTCTCCATGAACACTCAAAGAATCCTTTGTGTGAATAAAGGGTTCTTTGCACTTTGAAAGGGTTCTTCAAATTAATTAGAAGGTTCCAAATAAAACCTTTTTGAAAATGGTTCTATCTGTCACTGTTCTACTATTGTCAAATGTGTAATAATGGAAAAAACCTTCCTTTCTTTTACATCTATAGGGGACAAACTAGATTGAATGCCCATTCTCTCCTAAGTAAGCAGCTCAGGGTATATGTCTGTGAGACTGCTTGTTTTTCTGTTCCTCCATGCTGTTATGGACATCAGCTCCAGTGCGTTGATTGACCCTCTCAGCATAACTCATGTCCAGCTCACTAGGGGCAACCTCCTCACCGCAGCCGGGGAAGCTCATCTACTCCTGGGGGTGCCACAGTTGAGTGCAACCCCCTCAGTCTGGCCTCCATATGCTGGGGTTCTGGAGCCAGGCTTGCAGTGCTTCCCCAGCACAGGGGAGGGCAGTCAGGGGGCAGGGGGCCAATGGGGGCCACCGTGGGCCCTGCATTGTGACAGAAGGGACAGGAGCTGGGCTGAGCCCAGCAGGAGATAGGAGGCCTTTTCTATAGAGGAGCTAACCAGAGAGTTTTTCTCACAACCTGCTTTCTCTCCCCTCGCTCCATCTCGCCCTCTTCCCTCATTCAGCCCTGCGCTCCCACTCTCTTTCTTCTGCTTCCTCGTTGGCAGATTGATACACTCACTGAAATGTGCTCTTTTTTGTCATTCTTTGTGAACTGACTTTTTTTCTTATGAAACTTTCTCCCACCACCCCACCCTCCTCCTTCACTTCCCCCCATCTATTCTTTGGCAAATTAAATCGAACCATGCTTCCCGCTTCTCAATCATCTTGAGGCACATCAAAGTCCCTTCTGCGAGTATGGGAAGAACTTCTGCTTTTCAGGAACCAGACAAATTTCTCCCATTTTTTGGCTCACAATAACTCTTCGCCTCCACCGTCCTGCATACTGTTGATTGCTGGCATGAATGGCGGCTCTGATGAAGTGTCGACTTAATGAGGTTCGCCTCGTTGTTTTTGTGCCTTCCAAATCATTTGAGACTGACAAGATGGAATGTGAAGACTGAAGGTGATCAGGTCCCATGCGACCAGTACTGTCTGCATGGGGCCTCATCTCAAGTATGGAGATGACGTTGTTGCGCAAGCAGACCAGTGTATCACTGCCCCTTGTTAGAACCGAAGAATACTAAATCAATCCTCTTTACAGTAGGCCTACGTATAACATTTTAGGAACTAAACATTGATCAATATGAAACAGATGGCAAGATGTGAATGATAACAATAGCAGTGGAAATGATCAGTGAGCTGAATGTAGGGTTCCCGTGAGAATCCTGCCCATCCCTCCCACTGCTGTAAATCAAGGGGGAACTTATATGTTCATCATGGCTTTAACAACCCATAAATCTATTCCATTTATCTTGCATAAAGTTCTGCAGTGTGGGTACTTGTTTTCTGTGAAAATGTAACCACAGCCATTCTTAACAGTCTATTAGAACCCCTGTCAGATAACTATTATACAAATTTTGATTGTTTTTTAAAGTGCGTGTTTCTAAATGCATTTTACACATACAAATAATGAGATAATGTCAGTAAACGATGACGTAAAACCAAAGTAAACACACACAAAAACTGAAAAAACTAAGAACATTTTTGAAGTTATCTTGAAGACAATGGTCAGACATACCGCCAGGTAGGTTAATAACATGTTTCTCTGCTGCCCTCTATAGGTTACCTCACAGACATCCAATGGCCTGAGCTGGCTAATGGGTAAGACTTTTGTATTATTTTGTATGTTCGTTGTATACTTTGATATATTTTAAAGCATTTTGATCAATATTTAATTGTAATTTTGTGTTCTGTTTGAATATGTCTATAATTATAATAATAAATAATTTATAATAAAGTTTATTATAATTTATCAGAAGTAAAGAGAAACTGTACTTGAAGATGTGAAGAGTGAGTGCTGCTTCAAACTCGTGTGTGTGTGTGTGTGTGTGTGTGTGTGTGTGTGTGTGTGTGTGTGTGTTTGTGTTTCAGTCAAAGTTCCAATCAATCAAAGTTTATGTAGATTTTATTTGCACATCACAATTAAAAGTTATTAGTTATAATTAAACATTCTCTCCTATGTAATCATGGATAATGGATTGTTAATGTGTTATTTAATGGATTGTTCATGAGTTATTTTATAGATTGATTATGTTTCATTTAATGACTTGTAATTATGTTATTTAATTGATTGCTTTATTTAATCAATTGTTAATGAGTTGCATAATTGTCAGCAGTTTGCAGTCTTACAAGTTTTTGTGGGGACAAAACATTATATTTTAAGGTATATTTTGTAACGAGGTCTAAAAGAAAATGTATATATGTATTTTTAAGTATGTATTTTTATTTGTAATTAATCTGAAGATGTACAGATGTTCAAAATCATATTTAACAAGGTACATAAAAACCTTTCCTAGTTTATTCATTCATTCATTTCTCAGTAATATTCGGCTGTTCTGTGAATTACACCCTTAAAGTTCCACTAAATTTTGGAGTTTGAAATTTTTGGGAAGGTAGTGGTTTACTGTAGGCACTTTTTTTTATTTAGAAAATAATATTCATTGATTCCAATTTAGGCCATTAAATGATCAAGATGAACCTCACAGATTCTTCTTGATTCATCAGAAAATTACTAGAAAATCAGAAAGTGTGAATCTTTAGATATTCATAGAAGGTCATGACCTCAAAAACAAGAAAGTTTGTGACTTAAGAACCTGGTTCAGAACATACACGACTTGCAATAATCAAGTCAAACTGCACAGTGGGTCCATTGAGACGGAGAGGAGCAGCTCTTTAGTATGCATGAAGCGGCAGACGAGTCAAAACTTTGTGTGCAGAAGAATTTTTGAAGGGCTTGTCACTTTTCTTGTCTCTATCTTTTCAGGTCACTGTCAGTGCTTGGCAGTGCCGGCTGCTGTCTAAGCCTGCCCCTGAGCTTGCTCTCTCTCTCTCTCTCTCTCTCTCTCTCTCTCTCTCTCTCTCTCTCCATGTCAGATGACAGCAGGTTGATATAAAACTTCCATTTAACCGCAGCCTGCTGCCAAGATTAGCAGACATTCATTCAATGCATCAAGCACACAAAGTCACAGTGTCGAGCTGCTGAGAGAGTGAACTTATTCTCAACTCCTGAAGTGCCTTGAGGAAGGATGTTGGATGTTGTCCTGATATGTCACTCTGTTCCTCAGCTCAGTGCCTGGGAAGAACTTGCATTATTAAAGCTGAAAGGAATTACAATAAATCATGGTGAACTCCAGGGAAATAAACAGCCTTGCTCTGCCTTTGTGGATCGGCTAATTTCTTCCCAGCCTCAGGGCCATCTTGGAAAGTGGTCAATTTGAATCCGTTTCATTACTAACCTGATCCTGACCTTCTAAAATCTTATCACCCGAGGAACTGAAATATAATAACGTTGTATGAGACAACGTTATATGAGACATAGCATTTCAGGTTCTGCCAAAGAATTAACCTGTAAACTAGTGCCACAAACCAATAAAGCCAAGCATTTTAAAGTGTGTTGGTTCATTTTGGGTTTTGGGTCAAACTACATCATTAGTAATTACTCCATGCTACAGTCATGTGTATACTTAAATAAAAGTTCACATGAACATCACTACTTCTTCTGTAAAATCATTTCTCAAAATGGTTCTGGAGGCAGCTCTGCCTCTGAGGCAGAGTAAATGCAATTGATTCAGAGAACAACCTACTAAAATAACCAGTAGGCAGCTGGTATTAAAGTAAGCTTTAGAGATGTATCTCTCTCTATATATAGAGAGAGTATATCTGATAATGTAATATTATATTATAATAGATATAATATTAATGTTCAGTAGCTACATTTGAATTTTTAGAGGATTATTTTTTTTTTTGCAGAGCATTACTTTCCGAGCTAGTTAATGTCAGAATCAGAATGAGAATTACTTTATTAATCCCACAGGGAAATTGCAAATGTTTACAAAAGTTTACATAATCAAATCAAAAGTGCAAAGCTGGTAATTATCCAAATGAATTGTCCCTATTGCCAGCTTTATATATGATATATAAAACACAGCAAATACAAATCAGACAAATATAATGGCTATATGCCTTGTGGCCACAAGAGGACAGTACTGTTATAGGTCTTGCCCATACAGTGCTCATCTTCAATACAGAAAGTGACAACTGCAGCACAATTTTCAACCAACAGGGGGCAGTATATCATTAGTTTTGCTCTCTTTCCAAATCCAGACCCAGGCCTGATATCCCCCCTCCACTACCAAATGACTGTACTATGCTATTTTCAAAGTGTATTAAGTAAAAGTGAGTTTGCAAAGAGTTCTGAGCTTGTGAATGGCCTCTCTGGGGATTAGTGATGCTGCAGGCCTGCTTCCTCTGCTCAGAACTCCCTCTGCTGCCATGTTGTTGCTCTGGGATTCAGAATAAGCCTTTAAGCAAGTGTCACTCCAGCATCACTGTCAGAGGTTCCGCACGACTAACAGTGTAGCACAGATGCCATTTGATGTTTTGTATTAGTTGGATTAGAGGAGGACTGTCCTCAGTCCTTAGGATCGACTCAGAATTCACAGCTCCCTCATGGATTGATCTCTTTTTTTTTTTTCAGTTATTTTTTAGAAACTACTTTACAAGCACAGGTGACAAATACACACTATGAATGTATGTAGGCTATCTCAGCAGGACTGAATGTTAGTCAACAGCAATATACACTAGAGTGGTTTAGATGAAGTCTTAATTCAATATGCTGTGAAGTCAAGGATGCCAATAATCCCTGTTTGGGAAACCAATCCCATATTTCCAGAATCATCCAGAATCTCGCAATTAATTCATTCATGGTACACATGGTAGACACTCTAATGTCTAAGGTCGCAATGTCCAGTGCCATCAGCTAAAGTGTTTTTAAAGGATTGGGCTGTGGATCAATGGAACTCATTCTATGGAGGGATGGAGCGAATACCACTGTGATTAGTTGGAATGGTGTTTGTCATCTAGACCTAATCATCCAACATCAGCTGCTGAAGTGTTGATCTTGGGAGCCGTTGCATATGACAGACGGTCACCCCTAGTGGTGATATGAAGGACACTAACAGCTCAGTGATATGTTGAGGACATCCTGCATCCATGTGTATCCACGGCTTCCAACTTTTTCAGCAGGAAAATGCTCACACACACCAGATTGCAATACTTCCTTGGCCTGTCTGGTTGCCAGATTTATCAACAATTGGGACCAGCTGGGATGCCAGCTTTGGTTAACCTACGAGTTTCCAGGATCTACAGGCCGCGCTGCAACATCTGTGGGCAGGATGTTGAGGAAATATTTGGTAAATATAATAAAGAATAGATTTGTAAAATGTTATATAAAGGTGATGAAATTTTTTTTTTTATTTTGCCCCAATTTGGAAGTGCCAGTTACCCGAACCCATTAGGAGTCTCCCTCTCATACACAAAGGAGGCACTAGGAGGGTGAAGACAAACACATGCTTCCTTCCATACATGTGAATTTAGCCTGTCATTGCATCATTGTTGAATACAACAGATACCTACATTACAATGGGTATGAACTGGGTCTAACCTGAGGGAAAAGTGCCATCTAGCTGCCCTGAGCATGCCCGATTTTGCTCTCTCAGACTCTGGCTGCCGATGGCAAGGAGCATGACCCAGAATTCAAACCTGTGATCCACAGATCAAAGTTTTAGTGCATTAGATCAGTGAACTACTCAGGGAGCTATTTCTCATCTCAGTTGGACTGCAGTAAAATGAACTCTGGCATAAGCTGTGCTGTCTGGCTCTGTACTCCATTGCACGGGGCTTGAAATAATGTCTGTGACATTAAAGTGCCAAAAAGTAGTATTAATTTAAAAGTTTGTCTTTTAGGTGAAATATACACAAACCACAGTCTTTTGGTAGATATGATATCCTAACATCAGTGGACAGAAAGTTGTTAGAAGAGCCTTCAATCGTCCTTTCAGCTAATGAAATGGTTCATGGTCAATGACAGAGTTGGCTAGTGTGGAAAATTCTATTTTTTTTTTCAACCCTGAAAAGCCTTGTGCTGGTTTTAGTAGTTTTTGAGGGTCATTGTCTTGCTGCATTATAGGCATTTGGTTGGTTCTGAGCCCTTAAGTTGCTTCGGTACTCTTCAGGATTATTCCAGCTGCTGCTGTTGTCAGCCACGTCATCAGTCAAGATGAATGAGCCAATTCCAGTGGCAACCATACATGCCTACAATTTTTCACAGAGTAAGTTTGCTTTGGGTTATGGCCTTTTTTCCTGTAAACGTTCCACATTCTGCAGCAGGTTAATCTTCATCTCTTCTGTCCATATTTTGTTCTAGAACTCTTGGTGAAAGGAGGCTAATTATGCAGAGAAACAGATGATTCTGTAATTATAGATCTACAAAGTGTTCCTGTGTGATCAGTGGAGCTGATAGAATGAACTGTGAACCTTTAAACAATCCAGCTGCACTGCTGGCCTGATCCACTTGTACCAGCGCAACAAACACTAACACACCACCACCAAGGTATTGTCACTGCAGTGCTGCAGAGTGACCCACACAGTGACTGCTCTGTGGTGGTCCTGTGGGGTCCTGATCATTAAAGAACAGGGCGAAAGGAGGATAACAAAATATGCAGAGAAACAGATGGACAAAAGTCCGTGATTATGAACTCCAAAATGCTCCTGTATGGTCAGTGGACTGCTGACTGGTGTATGTATCTTTGTGTTTCAGGGTCGTGATGACCGGCTTTACTGGCATTAACAGATCTCTGGCCATCATGTTCAACAAATTGATGTCATTTTTGTTAATAACAATGTAAGAAAAGCAAGACTCAGCTCACCAACTCAGTGGTCCTTTAAAATGGGAAGGCTGTGTGTAAAGCGCCTGTAATGATAGTCTGCAGTAATCAATATCAATATCAAATCAATCAATTTTCTGGGAACAAACAGCTTATAAACATAAGCATCTGTACATTGTTACAATACTTAACAATCGTTGAAAGATAATGAAGTTCTTTGTTCCAAAGGGTTTTTTGAAAGAATTAAAATGCTGTGCAATGGAATGTCTGTGGATCCTTGAGTAGATGCCATGTTTATCCAAGTTTATATATATGTAAGATCTTTGTAGGTATGCGTGTCCCAAATGTTTGTGGACCCCTACTAATGAATGCATTGAGCTACTTTATGTTGCACCCATTGCAATGCACACACAGCTTGTTTAGTCCCTGTAGAGAAGTACTGCCAACAGAAATGACTCTGGAGCAGATAAGCATGAACCTTTGGGCAGGTGTGGACTAGAGCAGTTTTAAGCCCCCTAACACAGCTGTGGAGCAGTGGAACTGTGTTCCCTGGAATGAAGGTGCCCCATCCAGTACTTTTGGGAGGAGTTGGGGAGGAGATGAGGTGATTATCCAGCATCCTGAAGTCACTCTTGTTCTTTTTACTGAATGCAATCAGATCCTCACAGCAGTGCTCCACAGTTCAGTAAAAAGTCTACCCTGGACAGTAGAGACATGAGGCTTCTGTACGTCTAAGATTAAGATAATATCTTAAAGCCACTGTCATTATTCCAAAGCAACTTTGTGCAGAGCCAGGTCTAGGTCCCATGTGAGCAGGCCAATGGTAACAGTGGCATGGAAAAACTCCCTTGAAGCAAGAGAAAGATGCCTGGTTAAATAATTATGGAATGGTGCAAATGTTTTGTAGGTGGTTCTCTATAGGAAATTTACATAGTGTAGTTACTGCGTAATGACAAACATTCCAGATGTTAATATTCTGATTACATTTTGCCAGGCAGCTGTGGCCTGGTGGTTACGGAACCAGCCTTGTGACTGGACTGTTGCTGGCTCAATTCCCTGAACTGGCAGGACAGTGCCCTTGAGTATAGTATAGAACCCTCTACAGCATATTCTCCATCAATCTGAAGAACCCTTTCACAATGCAAATAACCCTTTATTCATGCAATGCTTCTTGAGTGTTCATACTTCAATATAGAACCATGTCTTTCTGAAGAACCTTTGAAAAAACAGATTTTTTAAGTGCATGGTTAGTGAAGTTCATTTGTGTAATGAGCAAACTGTTGTGATGTTCCCATGCTTTATCAGGGTTTTCGTTCTCGATTTTTACTTTTTTCAGGGGTGAAGGTTTACAAGCCCTAGGCTGCTTTTGACAGATCAGACATTCAGTGTCTTTTGATGGCTTTACCTTGATCAGACCATCCTAGAACAATGAAGAACTTTTGAAACTCAGATACTCTCCCATATTTCCAGAAGCAGTGGAAAATACCTGGAAGTCTGTGATGATTGACATGCTGTCAAGTTGTGCATTGAAGGTTGGTGCTGGCCTGTGCTCTGAGAGTGGGATGAAGGTGGAATGAAAAGTGATCATTAGAGGGTGGGCCTGTTCTTCTTTCCTCCACCTCAGCTCAGGCTGTGCCAGAGTGCTGAGAGGAATTGCCCCTGGCTTCCCGCCGCTGGATGAGGAAATTAAAAGGCAGCAGTGAGAAGTGTAAC
The DNA here is from genome assembly GCA_034509495.1 of Acestrorhynchus altus. NCBI lineage: Eukaryota > Metazoa > Chordata > Actinopteri > Characiformes > Acestrorhynchidae > Acestrorhynchus > Acestrorhynchus altus. The sequence continues at coordinate 19,762,725 of CM067518.1, forward strand.
AACTGCTTTTGTGCAGCGGCCGTGCTGAAGCATGGGCCCCGGATACAGGCTCTGGCATTCTTCAGCAATGAGACACATACGGCCGTAGGCATTGTGGATTGAGTGGTGTGTGATGTGCTTTCACTTGGGCAGGAGGGGGGAGCTGGAGTTGGTAGTAGAGGCAGTAGAGTTTCTGACATGCCCTGACTGGCTGCTGCCTTGGCCTTGGGAGGGTTTTGCAATCACACTTTTTAATAGTGGTCTTTCCATCCAACAAGTTTTAGTGATTTTGGAAAATAAATCAAAATAAACATTTATCAGAAAGATGTTTAATATTAAGAGGCGGAGAAGATAGAATATTGCTAAAGCAAAAATGTGGAAAAATAATGAATGAAAAGAGTATTTTGAACCACCCAACTATCAATAATCAATCATAAGTCTCATGATTCCCTGATTGGTTGGCATGAGTGGCTGGTGACTAGAGACAACCAACCCATGGCTTTAAAAAGGATGCTTTCAACATTCTGAAATGGTGAATCCAAAGCAATGCCACTGCCTGATGTAAGTGCACTCCCAGATGTATCGTGGATGCTATCGGGTCCACAATACACACAATGCAAAAAAAGTTGCTCTTTATTTTGTTTAAAAAAAAAGTGCTCCAAAATGAATTATTATTAATATTATTATTATTATTATTATTATTATTATTATTATTATTATTATTATTATTACTATTATTATTATTATATTATGTGTGTGTGTGTAATAATAATAATAATAATAATAATAATAATAATAATAATAATAAAAAATGATTGATTTCCACTTTTTCCTTCTTGACATTTTGCACGTACAAGATGTTTATGGAATAGCAACAATTTGCTTCTGAATCTACAATGTAACATCTGTTTCTATTTGACATGGGGGTGGCCCTCAATAAATTGTGTGTCTAGGAAGAGTCTTCAAACGCCCACTGAACCAGACCTTTATCCTCTTCTGTCTTTTCTTTGTCACTTTTTTTCATCTAATGTTTTTTGTGTGGACGTTTAAGGTTACTAAGGTCATCATGGGCGTTCTTTACTGACCACAGCACAGAGAAATAGCTTTCTGGAACAATCGCCACTGCAAGAGTAAGCCAATCTGTATCAGCATCGATCAGTCAGAGAGAACACAACCAGCAGACGGCAGCTCATCTGTCTATGCTATTACCTAATGGAGCTGTGCAGGCCATTAGCAGAGTGGGCAATGAAGATGGTGCTTCTGGAACTGCAGCCTGCCCCCACGCGTTCTTTCATTCATTCCTTCCAATCCAATGTGACTCAGGTCTTAGTCATCTGTTTTGTAGTGTATTCAACTCACGCTGAACCCACATTTCTAATATGGTAGGCTGCCCAGTTAGACAAATATTATTGCTGCCCAAAAACGTCTCCAAATGGTTATTTTATGGGAAATGGAGTGGTAATGGAAATGGTAATGAGGAGATGGGGAAAACCTTTTGATTGTAAGACAAATGTACTCAAATGGAGTAAAAAATGAAGAAAAATGTCTAAATAGTGAGTGATATGTTTTAACTTGTTAACCTTTAAAACCCTAGACTGGTTTTGTGGGATGTTCTTTTATTCACCAAAACTTTTTTAACTTATTAATAGGAGACATTCACACATATTTCTTTTCAGGAGATTCTAGACTAAGCAAATATCTCTTCATCTGATATGTACTGTAAATATTAATGGAATTTAGAAATCTGTATGAATTTGTACATATTTTGATTTGATTTAAAAAAAATACTTGCACCTACAATTTTGTGGGGGTTCTGTTTGTTTTTGAGCCAAAAATGCAAGAATGTTTGATACGTTATTTTTAATGATTATACTGAAAGTAATAATAATAAAATAATAATAATAAATAAATAAATAAATAAGAATTAAAGTTCTTATAAAAACCCTGAATGTTCTTTATTATTTTGTTATTTATGTATGTATCAGTATAATTGCATCTCTGACTTTTATTCTGAAATTTGAACAGTGCAAAGAAACCCTATATCTGAGTCAGAATTGTCATTTGTCATTTGCTGATCAGTCAGAGTCTGAATGCAGGTTGAGCATGAACATTCACTGTCTCTAACTTAGTACATTTGGAGGAGTACACTAACCACCAATCTTGTGTCAGAAACAGACACAGAGGTCAGTGAGGGCAGTTATGTTCTGACTCACAGTGGATGGGTGTAGCATTGTCAAGGACGAATGAAATAATGAGATAATGTTCATTTTTTATCTCATCAGATATTTCCTAATAAGCTGGAGGAGTTGTTTCAAACTGGACAACTGATAAAGCACTGCAGCTTTGGACCCTAAATGGCATCCTTAGACCAAACTGAAATGATTGCTTCTCACAGTGATTGTTCTCTGGAGAGCCTTTTGAACATTTTTCCAGCTTAGGCTTCTATATTTCCCTGAAAGGGCACTATTTTATTATTAGTTTTGGTTGGTTTTTTTTCGGGCACATAATAAGCAAATCAGCCTGTGGAGACATTTTGATTGGAGCTAATTTATTGTGGCGTGGGAGACTGGATCAGCCCCAGTGGACTCATTTCCTAATTGAGTATGTGTGCACGCTGTCTGCCTCAGCGCTCAGAGAATGAATTGCTTCCATAAAGCCGAACTGATCTCTAAATCATGGGCACTCGGCTCACGCTGGCTTTCTTCTGACAAGCCGAGAGAAGAAAGCACGTTGCTTGCAGGCTTTGACTCAGGGAAAAAAAGATCTTTACATACATTACTCAGCATCAATATATAGCCAAGTAATTTATATTATGGTGCAGGACCCACCGATACACTGCAGCAAGTGTGTAGCGTGCAGCCACAGGAAGTGTAATCTGAGGGTGGAGACATTATCAGTGATTTCCCTTTTCTTGGGCTGGACCAGCATGATAAGGAGGCAAGAGGCTGATACAGCTGCCTAGTGTTTGGTCTTGTTCTTCTAAATGGGTTTGACTGTATTTGTGTCTGTGCGTGTGTGTGTGGGTGTGTGTGTGTGTAGGGGGGGTTGGGTGTAGGTGTTAGTGTAGGTTACCAGGCCTGAAGTCCCCCTGCAGCAGGTTATCTGAGCAGGGCACAGTTGTCTTCTTCTATCAGGTCTGGTCTGCCTCTTGCTGTCTTAAATAGAGACTCTGGCTATTAACTACAGTTACAGAGATCCCAGTACAGCTATAAATTATTATAACATGATCGAATTAATGTATGGAATAATTGAGACTGGCGCAGGCAGAGGGCCACGCTGGTTGGGAAGGGTTGGGAAAGTTGTTTGGTAGTATTGATTGTATGATTGATCTACAAAGTATGTGTTCAGCATCTAAATTTGATTAACCTCATGGCCCAAACTATGATCATTTAGTAGTTTCAAGTATATTTACAAAGTATTTAGCTTTTAGAACCCTAGGTCAATTTTGTAGAATGTTTTTTGTAGTCTGACATACTTTAATTTACCCAAACATTACAAACGTATTCTTAGGAGACAGTCACACATGCCAGATATTGTTATTTTCAGGAGATTAGACTACTCAAATTTGTCTTTGAGATGTAAAAATGAACTAAACTTAAATATTTGTATGATTTTGACATGGTTTGGAACAAAAATGTACTTGTGCATACAGTGTTTTGTATTTTTATTTCCTATTTATTTTTGTACTTCTACTGAGTTACTTGTAATGATTAAATTGACCAGTATATTTATAATAAGTTATACATAAAACTTAACAGTGGTCAAAAACAAAAACCCCCAAATGTTCTTTATTATTTTTGTTTATTATGTATGCATCATTTTTATCCCTTCTCTGGACTCTCATTCTGAAATGTGATTATTCTGTAACATTGTGAGCAAAGAAAGAGAGCAAACAGCTGGTTCATGCTTATTTTCTTCTATAACCCAAAATCTGGCTCAGCGATATCATCAGCCCCGCCCCCTCTAACTGATCAGTTAGAGTCTGCATGCAGGTCGAGCATGTACACATTTACACTGCAGTTGGAAACTAAAGGGTTTTAGCTGTTTTCTGAGCTCAGTTACTCACTGAGAATTCACCACACAGTGATTATATAAGGTAAGTCTTGTAGTTTGTTACATGTGTATCATGTCTTTATGTCTTACGAAGCCTAGAAAACAGCATGTAACTGCCCACAAAGTGTGGATATTGGGCTCTAAGAGTTAAATGTGACAATCACACATACTAGATGTTAATTTCTGGAGATCTTAAGCTCTTGGTAAGAGAGCGATGACAGCTAGACATACCTCTACAATGCAGTCGATGATATTTTGCCCAGCTGACAGACTTTGAGAGAGGAAATAAATCATACAAATCACTCGACTGAGAGAAGCAGAGTGGTCATTTCAGTGAGATGCCTGCCAATGTGACCAAACCACCACTGAGTTGCAGTTGTGTCTTAAATGAGAAACATGGCCTGTTATGGGCCAGTAATGTATGAAGGATGGAGGCCTTGTGATGTGCACTTTAATCTGTCCTTTACTGTTGAGCGACACACTGTCTCAACTGCTGGTGTGTTGATCTGGGGAGCCATTGTCTATGACAGCCTGTGACCCCTAGTAGTTACTCAAGGTTTACTAACAGCACAGTGATATGTACTGGACACCCTGCAGCCTTGTGTATTGAGCACCTATTTCTTTGATGAAGAGTGTATATTTTGGGAAATGTGTTCCAATTGATTTTTATTTTCATTAGTTTAGTTCCTTACTGCCCGCTCCACAGCAATCCACTTTCTTCCCACATGAATCAGCAGAAGCAGCACATTTTTGCCTCAATCATGAAACCTGCTGACATATGCCTTCCAGCCATTTATCAGATGTCTATTCATCTCCATTTTTAAACACAGCCCATTGCATGGCTTTTAAGAGCCAGTTGGGAGTTGTAAATGCAAGAAGCACCGTGTTGAAATAGGTAATAATGGGAAGGGGAGATCAGACAGCAGGTTTGACTGGGGCATCATTAGTAGAAATTTCTCAGATTTATACAGGAGAGAGGAGAATAATGAGGGGGAGAGGACCATGTCTGTGTGCTGAAATGCTACCTGACATTAAATTTTTATTTAAATATGTGCCTGAACTCTTCCTGTGCATAAGATATGTATTCAAATGAATGTATTTTGGCGGGTGAATATTTAATAGTCAAAATGGCAACAGATAATGCCGTTGAGCTCGACTGTGATCTAGATTCTGATCATTTTACAGAAAATGTTAGAAAGGGGAAGTTACATAGTTTCTGTCATAAGAAAACCTTAAATCTCCAAAAAGAAAATAATTTTATTCCAAATTTGTTCCATTTTGGAACACTTTTTGGTCCATTCATCAGGACATTTTGATATTCTGAAGAATAACTGACAGATTCGTGTCAATAAATTGAAAATGGAGTATATATATATATATATACTGTTCATCAATGGTCAGAGCAGGTATTATGTGGGTGGTGGGTCATTCTCAGAACTGCAGTGAGACTGACATGGTGGTGGTGTATTAGTGTGCAGTGGTGTCCGTATCATAGTGGATCAGACACAGCAGTGTTGGAGTGTTCAATGAGCTTCTGTTTCTGACTTTACATCTACAAGGTGGAGCAACTAGGTAGGAGTGTCTAATAGAGTGGTCAGTGAGTGGACACAGTGTTTAAACATGCCAGCAGCACTGCTACATCTGATCCACAGCACAACACACACGAACATACCACCACCATGTGTCACTGTAATACCTGCTCTGTGGTGGTCCTGTTGGGTCCTGACCACTGAAGATCAGGATGAAAGAAGGCTACACATTGTGCAGGAGCTGATGAAATGGACAATGAATGTAGAAACAAGGATAGTGTTATTGTTAATTGTCGTGCAAACAAATCATGTAAGCACCTCATATAGGTTGTATAAGAACAAACTTGCGTGTGGGGGTGATCAAATTCAAGCTTTGTTTGCAAAGCATACACTGACCTTTTTATGGAACAAGTAAAAAAGGGCAAAAGGGCAGTCTGGGGTCCATATGAATGGCCACGTTGCACTCTACAGTGTGTCCAGATGGCTATGTTTGCTTGATTGTTTACAGTGTTGATGGACTTCAGGAAACATTACACCTCTGGTTAAACACAAGATAATGCTATCTCTTGTCTTCTCTCCGGGCACTGGAATGCAGCAATTTGCCATGCAATTACTCACCTCCAAAGGGAAGATAGAAAAGAACTCAGTGACAAAAGGGTGCAGAGAGAAATGTTGCATTCCAGTCCAGCACTCAGTCCAGCACCAGGTGTGAGAGCTTTCAGAGGACAGAGGACCACACCTGCCCTGAGCGAACATTGCTTTCTGTTCTCTCTCTTTATGTCTTTCTATATCTCTCTACCAGCATTACGGTTACTAGATCATTGTGATTTGCCTTTACTTATCACCTCCTTATTTCTCATTCCCTTGTTCTTTCTCTCTGTCTTTGTTTTTCATATCTGTCTGTCAGTGTGCCCCCCCCCCCAACCCTGCAGGGCTAGACGCAGCCATCTCTCCCACAATCTACAAATTTACTCTCCGAACTAGAGGAAATTGGCCAGACCTTGATGTTGATTCCTCTCTGTAGTGTGTGTGTGTGTGTGTGTGTGTTTGAGTCAGTGCTGCTATATCGCTGAAGGTCTTTCCTGCACACATGTGTGTAATTTGTTCCTGCTGGCTCTAAAAATCCACTCTTTCGGTTTCTCTCATTCTCATTATGACGAATCTCAGACCACCTGAGCTTAGACTTACAGAATAATATCCTTCATGTATGAGTTCGGTGCACCGGGGCTCATTCAGTGTGGGTGAATTTAACACTTCACCTCCCATTTTCCCGCTGCCTTTTTCTCTTTCTCTATTTTTCTATCTCTCTTTGTATTTTTTATACTTCATATCATCCACCTTATGCCTGTTTAACCTGCATGAAGTTTCACATCATTAATTAGCGTGTATCTTACACTCTCACATTCTCTCAGAACTCATCCAAACATGGCCTGCTCACACTCACACACATGCTAGTTCTAAAAGTTCTTTATTATTTTGTATTTTTGTCTTGTTCTCTTTCTTCTTTTTGTGCTTTTTGTCTATGCGACGTTGACCAGAGGAGGATGATTTCCCCTTTTGAGCTTTGGTTCCACCCAAGGTTCCTCCTAGTCTGGGGGAGTTTTTCCTGGCTCATAAAATGCTTGGACCTGGATTTCTGTAAAGCTGCTTTGTGACAATGTCTTCATTGTAAAAAAAAGACTGAATAAATAAAATTTGATTGATTGATAACGATTAAGCTAGGTCCATGTGGATGGTCATTTTGATCATTGCTCACCATCTAGGCTATTCTCAGCAAGCTGTTAGGAGGTATTGGGAGATGTGGTTGTATGAGGGCATGCGCACATGGCGAACAGGCTCCAAACAGCCCAGGCTCCCACGTTTCCCTTGTCCACCATCAAGACATCAACATGTTCATAACACACTTCTATTTCTGCCTGCACCAGTTGCAGGTGCTTAGCAGAAGGAAGTTTGGTGTCGTGCTCTCACCTTTGTTTGCAGTGGTCATGTAAAAGAAACCTGGACTGCAATGGACTGGAACTGTACTATCTTTAGGGATAAATACAGATTCAGTTTGGGGTCCAACCAGTTGAATTTGAGTATGGAGTGACGATCTGGTGAGATACTCCATACAATAGTCAGTCACCCCTAGTAGTGAAACGAGGGACACTAAAAGCTCAGTGATATGTGCAGGACATCATGAGGCCACATGTTATGGGCATTTGCCCATGCCCATGAGGGCTTCCAATGAACATTTTTCACCAGGATGATGTTCCCCCTCACACAGCAAGTGTGTCCCAGGAACATCTTCTCCAGATTGCAACACTTCCTTGGGCTGCATGTTCACTAGACTAATGGGACCAGCTGGGAAATCAGCTTCTGCAACTTATAAGTATGCAAAATCTGCAACCTCAGCTGCATAAATCTGTGGGCAAATGCGCTGCAGGATGCCATATGGAACATATATGCCTCCATGCCCAACTGTATCTCATCTTGTTTTCAGGCTAGATGTGGTCCAACAGGGTAGTAGATCCTCTGTTTGGTTTTAGAGTTTTCCCCCACTACACTTATCCTTTCACGCTAATATTGTAAGTGCTTACATATTTCATATTTTTTTCCCAAATAAAAGTACTTCAAACTAAGAAAACTGGCCAAGGTTTCTAGAGATAAAAGGCTGCAATGAACATGCCAGAAAAAAAAATATTTTAAAGTATTGGTCTCAATACTTTAAAACATAGGATGTAGTTGCAGTTATCATGCCTCAAACAGTAACACTGTTTGCCTTTCATAGGCCTGTTAAAGATATGCAGGGTCATTGTGCAGTCTGCCAGGTGTCAAAATGCTCCAAATTTCCTCCCTCATCTTAAGCCATAATTTAGCAGGTGTCACTGCCATATTGTGTTATGCTCAATGGAGAATGAATAGGCCGTCTGAGGTTGATGGATGATGAGGTAACATGAGGACATGATGTTTCCCTCAAAGGTTGGCACCATAAAAGAATGAAAGAGTTGCAGAAATCGGCAGATGGTGGAGAGAGAAAGGGAGTACACTTTATGCCTATCTTGTGGGTAGGCCAGGCATGCAGGTGAAAGAACACTGTCTCCGTGCTCTGGAAATGATACAAATGCCAAGAAAGGAAGGGTTGGAGGGATGCGGTTGGAGGGTGATGGTCCGGGGGGGGGGGGGGGGGGGATTCTGTTTGGGCCTAAACCTGATAAAGGATAAATGGTGTCTTGACTGAAAAGGGAATTTCTATTGTGTGTGTGTGTGTGTGTGTGTGTGTGTGTGTGTGTGTGTGTGTGTGTGTGTGTTAGGACTACAGCCTTGTAAAGGGCCTTTACTTTAAGACAGTGCTTCCAAAAGCTAAAAACTATATATATATATATATATATATATATATATATATATATATATAACATATATATATATGCTATATATATATATATAATAATTTATAATATAATAATAATAGGAAATTAATTATTATTATTAAATTTAAAATGTTCACTTTCTCTTAGCTCCAACATACCTTGAAAGCCTGCATCCAGTGTGCAGGGACAACAATTGAGGTCCTACACTGGAAACGCAGACGGATTGAAGCCACAACCCTGTGATCAATAACCCTGTGTTCAAAGCATTGCATTCCATGTGCCAAACACAGTGAACAAGATGTTAGTTTCATGCTGTATAGTGCTAGCTTGTCATGTCAGCTCCAAAATACATTTGGCGTAGTAGCAGCATGTTTATCAATATTTCCTGAAGCTTTTTCAGTCTAGGAAAGGACATTAACTGCCCAGCATTACCATAGTGATCATATGTGATAGGTACACTTCCATTGGGAAATGGTAAATGTTACAAATGGGTAAATGGTAGTGGAAAACGGATGTTTTCAAATATCCAAATCAAACACAAAGCAACAGGTTATGTATGAAGAAAAGTGTTCTCCATATAATAGAGAAGTCACGCAGAAACAGTAAGGGAGAACTGGGAAAAATCCTGGTGTGCCACTGTGGGTATGGGTGGCCGAAAAAGTGAATAGGGTCTATGGTGAACGCCACACCCTGCCCCACCTCTGACAAAATGGAGCTAATCGAAGGGACCCCCTGTCCCTGGTGCGACCTCAACAGAAGTGATCAAAGGGGCATGACAACAAAAAACCCATTGGTGAATTACGTTGCCAGTCCATCCCTGCTTCAAATTATCTTACCGAAAGTATGACCAAGCTGCTGCTTTACCATTAGATATTCTACATGGCTGAATGAATGTTCATACAACATTCATACCAACAAATAACAGCCCCATTTCCTTACGACACTGCGTCCTGATAATGTGCTAAAATAAACTGTAGCTAAGAAACAAAGCAGTGCATTAGACATGTCTTCCTGGGGTAAGACTAAAACAGTAATTTCACATGTTCACAGATCGCTCTGTGACGAACCCAAAGCCTTCGTAAATGTCTTCTTGTTAAAGCTCCTTTACTTTGCAGGTTCTTTTGTATTTGGGATTTTTGTGGGCAGAAAAGCTATCTGAGGGTCTTGGTGGTGGAAAGATGTGATTCTTCATGTGATGTTTAAAGCTCTCGAGCCATAACAGAGACGCTGACACCTTGTATACGTGCTTCTGCAGTGTGTCTGCGGCTGTTGTGGTTCTCTGTTTTCTATACCTTCAGCTCTATTGACTCTTAAGTAGGTAATTGGGCATCACTGTGTTTCCTCTCTGAAATACTAAACTTTAAAAACAGATTTCAAAACATTATAAGCAGTTTATGAGAGGCAGTGTTTCTCAAATGAGGTCAATTACAATGGGCTTCATTGGGCCGTATACATGTGCTGCCTTGGGACCCAGGAGCAGAGAGGGAGGAGGTATGGAGGGTGGGCGATGTAGATTCTAAAGCAGCAGGATGAAAGGATTTGTGTAGTGGCTGTGTAAGAGCTGCTGGCTGCTCAGGCATCAAATTCTCTGCCTCTTGCAGGATTGCAGCTGATGACTCCAAGCTATGGTTTTATAGGAGCAGCAACTTTCCAAGTTTCAGTGTAGTGATCCTATTCCAAAACAAATCGAATGTCGTGTTGGATTAATCATATTAATGTCAAGTCAATATGTATTATTATTATTATTATTGTATTATTATTATTATTATTATTATTTATTATTATTATTATTATTATTATTAATAATAATAATAATAATAATAATAATAATAATAATAATAATAATAATAATATTCCTGAATTTATTTTTAGCTAAGATCTACTTATAATATCTGAGTGGGTCATAGGTCATTATTTAATGATTACATACCGGCCATTATTTTCCCTTAGAATTACTCTGTCTGTTCCTGTTATTGTACCGTTAAGACACACAAATGTCCTCTATTCTGATTGTTTTTGTTTTGATGGAGACAACCAACAAATCCATGTGTGTAGACACCTTAGTCAGCGTGAAGATCAACGGTTTGTTGTCACACATCACACGTCCAGAAGGCCTGGTGACATGGTATGGGGTGCAATCTCACACAATGGCAGATCACCTTTGGTCTTCATTACAGGCACTTTGACAGTCCAGTGTTACGTTAATGAGGTCCTCCAACCAGTGGCCCTAAGTTTCCTGAACACATAATCCAGACCGCTATTCCAACATGAGAACACTCATCCACTGCTTCCATCTCAAGAGCTTGCTTTGAAGACAGTTCCATGGCCAGTCACATGTCACACTAAAGCCCATGTCCTCCAATTAAAAGGAACCTCCAAAAGCTTACTTTGAAAGTGAGCTCTACCATGGTGGAGAAAACCATTTAGGAATCATTTTAATAATGTTTTATGAAACATTTGAAAATTGTCAATACTCTATTGCCATGTGCCATGTCATTACACTCACAGTGTACATGAGCTTCAGACAGCTACAGAGTGATGATAAAAGGAGCACAAAATGGAAATCAGGGATGAATTATGTTGTCTACAAATACATCAGTCTGACTTGGGATCCCACACCCTGTCATTTTCCTAGAATAGACAGAAGGCTAGTGAAATTACAGCTTTAGGAGGGTGACGCTGATGGGCTGTGTGCTGAGAGCAGGCAGCAGTGGCGAGCTCACACATGGCAGCATTTATGAATCAAACACATAATAACCAATTATATTGGCAGCATCCGTTTCCCTGACACACTTAAAATACCTTTGTTCACCATGACAGATAAAAGCTGATCGATCGCTTGAGTTTGATAAACACTGTCCTTTTCTCACAATATGAGCTTTAATATGGATGATGCACAAGTTGGATACTACTAGATCTAAAATCCCAACAGCAAATGTCTCTGTCCTGATAGAGTGCATGATGCCCACTAAGGGGCAACCTATATCACGTGACACACCCACAATAAGTAAGTAAGTAATGATACTCATTTGAACCACTGTGTTATGCACAGACGGGAATTAGACCTCCACACTTTATCCATCCACACACAGCGATAAACACATACACACTAGTGAATTCACACACCAGGGGGCAGTGAGCACACATGCCCGGAGCGGTGGGCAGCCCTATCCTCAGCACCCAGGGAGCAGCTGGGGAGTTCTGTGCCTTGCTCAAGGGCACTTCAGTCATGTCCTGCCATTTCGAGGAATTGAACCACAAGGCCAAGGCTGCTCCCAGTAAAGATAGAAAGGCCTGCTGATGAAACATCAGTTTGTTGTCGTAAATATGTCATGTTGGGTTAATGTAGTAGCAGTGTCACTGTGGTGGGTTTAAATCCATAGATGAGAACAGCTACACATTCCTGTCATCCATGCGACCACATGCCCTTTTGGGTGAAAACAAACCCAGTCATATTGCTGTTGCCAAATTGGAAATAGTAGTGTTATCGTGCCGTACACCAAATCTTGCTTGTCCAGCAATAAAACAAACCCTTGCTTACAATTTTCCTTACTACCCCAAAGAGTGAAGGACAGCAAAAGGATTTTTGGCTTCAGGCCGTCAGCACAGAGGATGAAAATGGAATGTAGAGGTGGGTCAAAATCCACCCCAGGATTTTGTTCAGAATGTCTGGGAAGCTCTGCTGCAGCTCAATCTGGGGTACTAAATTATTTTCTGGTTGCATTTTGACTTACTGGACCTGAAATAGCCATCTCTGGTCATCTATGGGAGTCAATCAATACAAACATCTATGGCAAATACTTCATCACCCCTCCAGGATGAGCAGCTTGACAAACTCAACTCATCTGGTCAGAGCTACAGTTATTTTTCCAGCAGGGAGGCCAGTTAATAATGCTACATGCTTTGGGTAGGGTTGTTTGTTCCTTTTGACAGAGGCATACTATAAGGATACTCAGCCCCTTTTTCATTTATGTTATTGGTGTAATTGTTGACCACAGATATTGGACTCCTTATATCTATCAATCAGCATGGTTTGCTTATGTTATGCAAGTAAATTGTGACAGGCTTGGACATTTGTATTTACAACCAGTCAAATTAGAGCGACGGTTTTCATCCAAAAGAGGGATGGGACATTCCGCAAAGGCAAAGTACCTGGTTCTGTTGCACTCATCAATTTGTTGAGTTAATTAGCTACAGGCCCACTCAAAGGTATAAAATATATTTATAATTGTGTTGTTTATGGTGAAATTTGATGAGTACAGAGTCAGTACAGACATTAAAGGATGAATCAAACACATTATGCTTTCCTCATAGCCCAATCAGCCAATCCCAATTTTCGCAGCTGTCCAATCATTGCTTAGTGCAAGACGCTGCTTGACATTGCTGCAAGCCTTCAGTTCCTTTCATTTTTTCCCTGAAATCCCACCCAATAACCCTGCCTCCCAGGATGTGTCTGAAACGTATAAAATGCCACTCAGACAAGATTCTGAGGCAGAAAGGCATCCAGTAATATCTGAAGTGAGGGTTAATCATCTGACCTTCAACCCTATTAAGTGAAAAACCTATGGTTTATGGTTAATAATAATACAGTTAAACACTCATATCTAGCAGTGAGAGATATCTTGGCATCACAGTGCCCTTCATTACTACACTGCCTTATGAGACCGTGTGAGCAGCAAGGCCTCAAGTGAGCTTGCTATCTCCAGTTTCCGATACAACCAATGCAACCAGTGCAGTCATCAACCTTTTCCACCTCACGGTTCACATGTTTATAACTAGAAAGCATAAAGGCCCACAAAAAAAAACAAACCCAACTTTTAATGTAATTTGCAAATTTGTAATTTGATTTTTCTGACAATGAAAACATGAGAATTTAGGTCTGAACAACACCTTTAAAATAGCATGTCTTCACTAACTCTTATAACCCCAGAGCCGCCCTTTGTGGGAGTTACATGATGGTTACATTCTAAGCTTCATATCTAAAAAAATAACATACAGAAATGATAATATCATAACAAATTACAGTCTTCCAGTGCATGTTTGAAGCTCTGTCCACGGGTATGTGCTCAACCTGCATGCAGACTCTGACTGAAGAGTGAGAGGGGGCGGGGCTAATGACATAACTAACCTAGATATTGGGTTAAAGAGGGAAGGGATAGTACGATACATACATATATAACATAAATAATAGGGGTATTCGGGGTGTATTTTATCTTATTTGGGCTGCTTATTATTATAAATAATGTTGGGCTTATTATTATAAAGTGTTCCATGGTCCACTAGTGGTTGAGAAACCCTATCCTAAGGTAAGATGTTTGTCAAGCCTGCTGTGCCATGGTGTGCTTTAGCTTAGGATGCTTGATGGTTTAGGTTTTATGTTTACAGCATTGTTTTACTCAACTCCTCTGTCAAAACCCTTTTTAGTCTTACTCAGAGATGAGGTCATGTAGGATTGGAAAGGAGCACGGTAATCTCAGAGATTCTGGTAGATAGATATAGGAAGAAGGGTTGCTACACAAACCAGGCCCCATGAACCTGGCTTTATCTGAGGCATCATTTGGAAAAGTGCAATCAAAAATCTGGTGCAAGGAAGAGAAGTCCAGGAACACAAGTGGCTATCTGTGGTAGATTAAAACCTTACTTCATCTGAAAATGGTATATTAATACTTAATATTCATTTAGTTTAATAGTTTAATTGAATCTTTAATCTTGATCTTAGTTTATTTTAATTTGATTCATGCTATACACCAAGCCCGAGTAACTGTTTTTCATACTTATCATGTCACATAAACCATGTAGAAGGAGAGGACAATGTTTAAACACTGCTGCATCTGATCCACTCATACTAGTGCAACACACACTAACACACCACCATGTCAGTGCTGAGAATGTCCCATCACTCACATTATAGCTGCTCTGTGATGGTCCTGTGGGGTCCTGACCACTGAAGAACAGGGTGAAAGGAGAAACAGATGGACTACAGTCTGTAATTATAGATCTGCAAAGTGCTCCTGAGAGACTGCTTAGCACAGGGAATTTAAACTCATACTGCGATGTTATTCTGGTGGAATAAATCATTAATACTAGTGGAATAAATGTTCAATTAAACTTGCTTTATGTGTACAAGTGTTTTGTTTATGTTTGTTTTTATTCATAAATACATCAAAAATAAGTAAATATGACATTTATATTGATCACTTAATTGAATTAAGTTAAAATAATTTAGTATATCACATTTTTTTAGTTGCATCTAGCTGGCATTACAGTTTTATCTACTCAAGTTGGTTTGACATACAATTGCTTTGATTTAATTTGATTTTACTCTTTTAATTATATACTCAACATTTTAACATAAATTTAAGTGATATTACAATTACAAATTTATTCAATATTCTTAAGTGTATAAACGTTTCACCAGAAGTATTGCCTGCATTGTAGTTTTTAGAGTCTATAAAATGCTCCTGTATGGTAAAAGGATCTGATGAAAATGGACTGTGAATACTAATCAGTGTATAGGCCAATAGAAGTACACATGAACCTTTTGGCACCGTGCCTAACGAGATATGTCCACATGTGTCCACATGTTCTCTAGAATTTTGGTGTTCCATCTATTTTTGGGCAATCACATCCAGTCAAATCCACTCAAGAATTGCAGGTCCATCATTTCTGCTGTTGTTGACTCTACAACCAGCACTGCTCCCAGGAGACCACGGAGACACATAGCTTAACAATGTGCAATATTTTCTACTTTGCCATGTGCAAAACGTTAATGTGCAATTATCTGTAAATTATATTCTGAGTGTTTTTTTGTATTTTTATACTGTATATTGTCTCTGTCTAGTGGAAAACTTGAATCTCCAAAAAGGTCACTTTACAGGAGAGGGGAAAAAAAATATTGTTAAAAGAAAATGTAGGTTAAATGATTATTTTAGGTCAACTCATTTATAGTAATTAGTAAAAAAGTCATCAGTAAAGTAATAATGATATTAATGATTATTTTTCTACTTTTGGAGAATTTTTATTGGTCTGTTGACTCGGTGTACAGAGCAGCTTCAGGGTTGGAACCCTGCTTATCCTGAGTGCTTGCGATCCCTTGGCTGCTGTGGGACTAATAAAAGAGCATCTTATCTTCTCCACACTCTAGTAGAAAGTTTCTCCTGGACAGCAGAGACTGTCATTCCAACAAAAACAGGAGGAACTCTTCGAACCCTAGATTTCTGGAGGAAACAATACACAAGCAGGTGTCCAAATACTTATGCCCATATGGTGCATAGGGGATGTTATGCAAAAAAAAGTGTTTTACTGGCAATGCCCTTCAGTTTAAAAGCCATGGGGAAAGCAGGCACCCCCTCCCCTTTGCTTTCTCGTGTGTCCAGTAGGGGGCGCGCTGCACCGCTTTCTATAGCCCTGCGCGCGCTCCGTGCGGCTTATCAGCAATTCAGATTGCATGCAAATCACGAGCGTCACTCTGAGAGCGCAGGAGGAGGAGGAGGAGGAGGGGGTGAGAGGAGAGGAGTCCAGTGCTGAATTCTTGAGAAATCCTGCCCCCTTTCTTCTCTTCCCGAGCGAAGTGCCCCCCAGAGCAGATGCGCGCGCCCTAGGCTTGCACACGCACACGCACACAAGTGCGGAAAGTAGCGCACGTCTCGCGCCCCTAGTGCAACAAAGTATCCGCGTCCCGCGAGCGTCCGAGCTCCCCTCACTGCGCACTTTTCCCGGGACCATGGGCGCGCGGAGCTTGCTCTGCTGGACTTGCGTGGTTTTGGCGCTCGTGCACCACCGCTGCTGGGCCAGCTGCCCTGAGAAGAAGCTGGAGGAGCGCGAGGAGGAGGCGAACATAGTTCTGACCGGGACCGTGGAGGAGATCATGAACATGGACCCGGTGCACAACACGTACTCGTGCAAGGTGAGAAAGTGTCCGAAGGTTCGCACTCATGTCTGATTGGAGTTGCATGGAGTTGTGAAGGTGCTTGCAGCTTGCTGCTGAAGTCCTGCACCAGAATGGTCCACAATTGGGCTAGAAATGGGTGCAGGACCACCTGCTCTAGGTGATAAAGGTGCTTCTATGGACCCCCTTTTCGTGGCTCCACATTTGTATAAGGTATCCATATTCAATTATTTTACCATATGTCATTGTAGATGGAAGGTCCCCCCACATATTGGACCGTGGGGACAGAGCAGTACCTCTGAGGGCACTTGTAGAAGCACTGAATGTGCAGGTTCAATGGAGATCTGAGTGAGGACCTTTAATAGCTTGAAAAGGTTCTTCACCCTCACAGACCTTTTCTTGTCATCCAGTTACTGGAACAAGTGTAAGAAGTGTCCCAGTGAGGTGTTCCTTTACAGTGTGTCATTGTGCACCACCTTACCAGCTTTTCAGAACTCCAAGGGTCTGAAAAAATAAAAATACTCCTCAGAAACAACAGATAGCATAGGAGCTCCCATTATTGGCTGGTGTTGAGGTCCTGGTTTCAACCACTTGGCAGTAACACCTTCCCCTCATTTCTTTACAAAATCCATTTGAGAATGTTGGAAATTCCTTGGGAATTCCATGGAATTTCATCCAATCAGTTTGCCATGGGAGAGAGGAATGACTAAAAGGCAATGACTAGGACATGTAATTATTGGGGCAAATGTCAAAATGCACGTCCAGCTGTCTTGTACACATTTTGTATTGTTTAAAAGACGGAAAGAAGCACCGTGTGTGGATCATTGTGGGACTACATGTATGTCAGGTCTTGAATTTTTAAAATAAATGTGCTTCTGTTCTTCTGTGTGAAGAATGAAGAAGCTTTAAACTATCAGACCTTTACATCAAGTCATGAGTCTTCAGACTCTTAAAGTGTGCTCCAGACTATGGGCGATACGTTTGAAATATAATATTACTATTAATAGACATCAGTCTGCACAATATTCGTGCAATATTTTGAAATGCAGACACAATATTTCAGTACACAGGAAAAAATAGAGGTAAGATGTAGGTACTCCTTTGTTCTCTGAGGTGCATATTATATAAATCTTTATCTTTTACTTTTGATACATAACGGTACCTTCACTGGTACAAAACCTTGGCCAGAGAAAAGCTAACACTGTCCCATAACTGATATAGAGATTTTTCCAAATTTGCTGCACAATATCCAGTTAAACAGGACCGATCACACTGTTTCTAATGAGATATCAGAGTTCTTTAAGCCCTGACGATATCCACGATGGGCTCGGTGCACCATATTGTGTTTAACAATGACGGAATTTAATTTATATTCAATAACATATTGTGATATCAAACCATGGAGAAAACTAGAAATGGACCAATATGGGGATACATGATGGAAAACAAAGTTCCTACGTTCCTAGGAATGTTACAGAGGAATTTTGACATCGGGGACCAGTAGCTGCACTTTATATCTTTATATTCAATGAAGAGTAACATTGATTTTTCAGGTTCTTGGAGTTTACCTTGGTTTTAGCATAAAGCTGGTGCACACGGTGACAGTAATTTGGAACCAGAGCATGAACATGTCTTCTCAGACAGTGTCTATATCTCTGCTTTAATTTGTCTAATTTTGGACAGGTACTCTACAATATTTACCACTTCTGCTTCCATAAAGACCCAATGGTCTGTAATAAAGAGGTGTGTGTGTGTGTGTGTGTGTGTGTGTAACAATATGACAATATGTTATTTTTAAAACCATAACCAAAACTTCAGTGGATCGAAGACCTAAATTCTCATCTTTCCCAATAAATAAAACATCATGACCAGTTCGCTTGACCAACAGACTGGAAATGACATTCGATCACTGTGAGTCAGGATATCTGATTACTTCATTAAAAACGTCAGCTTCAGTGCCCCTACAAACAAGCACCTGTAATGTGACACAGCTCATATGAAACCAGTGAACTCAGCCTTGGTAGTACCAGGCAGCTCACGCTCTTTTTTCCACGTAATTATAATATCGTTGTTCTTCAGTGCGTCCAGTGACAAGACCCGGACGTGTGTGTTGTAAGGGTTAATCATCGCCTGAGAAAGGAAATCGCCCAGTTGCTGGAAGTGCGCTGATGTCGTGTGTTAGATTTGCAACGATTGAAAAGAAAGAAGAACTCGAGCTTAAGTCTCTTGGTTCATGCGTAATGGTAGCTGGAAGCACTCAGGAGGTTCCCCTGAGAGAGAACCTCAAAGTAGCTGATGGAGATTCTCTTAAAGACTGCTGTAAAATATTCGAAATAGCAGAGGAAAAAAAAAAAACAAAAAAACAATGAGCCCCCTTTCCCTCAGGTATCACTCTCTTGGCAGGAAAAAAAAAAACCATTCTGAATATAATTGCTGTGATGGAGTGAATAATTGTTACCCTGCAATGCAGAAAGCTCTGTTTTGACTGGAGCGTTTCTAATGAGCCTGGCTCTTCATGTTTTAATTCTTCCTTGTCTGCAGGTGAGAGTATGGCGCTACCTGAAAGGCAAGACCATGGTCAATGGAGAGATACTGCTAGATGGTGGGAACAAGGTTATGATCGGTGGTTTTGGAGATCCAGGCATCTGCGACAACCAGGTGGCCACCGGAGACACGCGCATCTTCTTTGTCAACCTAGCCCCAGAGTACATGTGGCCTGCGCACAAGAACGAGCTCTTGCTCAACTCCAGTCTGATGAGGATTACCCTGAGGAACCTGGAGGAGGTGGAGCTCTGTGTTGAAGGTGAGCAACGTTCAGTTCTGGCAGCCCAAATCGCGAATCCCGATGCCGTCAGTGAGTGAGAGTGTTCGTACTGTTCTTTGTGAAGGCTGAGGTGCGCTAGAAGAAGGTGAACTCTGCACCGTTAAAAGGAAAGGTGCGATAGAGGTTGTTTGGAAGGGTGTCACACTGCTTCAGTGGACTGTTCTTTGAAGAACATATACCATCATTTAAACGTTTGCAGTTGCCTGGAAGGTAGAGGATATGTATTAATAAGACAAGAGGATGATCTGAAGATCACAGGTTTGAATTCCAAGTCGTGCTACTTGCCATCAGCAGCCAGAGTCTGAGAGAGCACAACTGGCCACTCTGGTTGGGTAGATGGCACATATCAAAACCACTGAGATGCACAGGCATCTGTTAGCTGCTGTCCGGTGCATTGTCTGCCCACCAATGATGCAATGGCAGAAGCTCGAATATAGGTGGTGGCAGGGTTCACATGTATGGGAGGAGACATGTGCTTGTCTTTACCCTCCTAGTGTTGGGAGCAAGTTATACAAGGATTTCAGTGACATGTTTGATGAAATGGTCAGGAATGAAGACCAGTGGACAAACTGTAATGACCAAAAGAGTTAGGCTTCTTGGGTGCACATAAGCCTGTCTAGGGGCAGAGAAGGCTATCCCATCTGATCACCAATCAAAGCCAACAAAAGCCAAAACACTATTTAATGATGGTCAATGGAGGAATCTTACAACACAGTACATTCTCACTTCACCTATACTGACCTCTGTTAATCATAAAAAATGAACAGGAGGAACATAACCTAAGGGGCTGGACTAGACCTTCAAACAATGGAAGGATTTCACCTGGTCTCAATATTCCTCTTGTCTTATTATTACTTGGATTGCTGCCTTCATTTACGTATAAACTTCGTATATTGGTGGTGATTTTACCAGCCGTTGACCACTGGCTTTAGCAGCTCCAGGGTTTCTGGCTGTCCAGAATGAGCGGTCGGTCCTTGAGCTCTTCCAGGGCAGTCTTTAATGAAGTCAAAGGGCAGCCTCTAAAAATCTTAACACCTTACATCAAGATGTGGTTTTTGCTGAGACTGTTCAGACCTTGTTCTCGTCAGGGAGCTAATGTGCTGTAAGGGACTGGCCACTAATTTTATCCGGGTGGGCCCTGGGTAGCAGAACAGATTGAGAGCAGAAGGAAATGGACATGAAGCGTGAATGAATAAATTAGACGCGTCCAATGGCAAGACTTAAAATAGTTTTTCAAGCGGGTTCCGTAGTTAACTGAACGAATGAATAAATGGTCTATGCAGCACAGCTGCAGCCTTAGTTAAATATTCTTGAGAAAGAACATGCAGGAGGAGGCCTGTTCACACCCCAGTGGGCCCTTTACTGGTAGAGCAGAAAACTAGTGACCGGTCTGCCGTAACATCTGCTGTGACCATGGCCGTGTCCTTTGTGGCAGGTGTCAGCACTTGTAGGTTTGCCTCTGTAAATGCTTGACAGTACTGAGGCCAAAAATACAGCATAAAGTAGAGATTAGGAAGAAGAAAAAGCTGCTATTAATCTGTTTAAAATTAATTTTATTTATTATTTATTTTTGTTGGTTACAGCTGACAATGTTTAAACATATGATTATGCCTAATGTTAATATTGCCCTCCCCTTCCCCCTTGGGTGTGTTGATGGGCTAAAGATAGTAAAAACAACAATAAATAAACACATGAATGAACTAAGATAAAGAAAATGATACAGATGGACTGAGTTTACAGATAATGGACTGAATTTACCAGAAAATAAAGCAAGATAAACAATCGCAAGCTTTATCTCAAACTAAGAAAAGTCTCCATAGATTGGAGGGCCTCCTTGAGGTAACAGTTCTTGGCTGAGTACCATGCATGCTTGCAACTGACAGCTCTAAGCCAAACTTTTTTGCAGCTGTAAGAGCACAGAGTCATTTTTGGTGCACACTGAGAATGAAGAGTGAAGAACAATCATTCAACAAAAAGATGAGCATGGACCATTAGGGTCTAATATTATTGTAAGGGCTGTAGAACATTAGAACACCACCGGAGACAATGTAGAAAGTACAGATTGCATATTGAAATCATCTTAACAGTGTCAGAAAATATCTGTCAAATCCAATGTATTATTTTATTATTTCTTGAGGATAAAATCCTGGAAATCCAGGAAAAGTCGTAACGTTAAGTTCCTTAACGACTTTGACTGAACAAAAATACGTTCATGCGGAAGAAACGTTTTCTTTTGTCCTCATCGTTAACAGCAGTTTCTTCCTTTTAATCATTTCTTTTTGTTCAAAGAGTGAGAGCTAGCTGGCGAGCAGAAGCTAATTTGGCTCTTGCATGTTGCGTGACTGTTCATCTGTCTGTCCGTGCCGTGGATAAACTGCCTCGCAGCAGAAAAGATGGAGAGTTTTGTTATTGAGCAAAGAAGTGAAGTTCAGAACACAGTGTTTACAATATGTTGGGTTCTCATTTGGTCTCACTCATTTGCCACACAGTGCATAGCTGATGTGGGCTTATGTGAAGCTGCTATGTGGTCTATACACATATGCAAGCTACTCTGGGAGAAAATGAAAGGAGAACCCAACCCTTCAGGTAGGGCAGGGTTAAAGAAAGAGCCATAGATGGACCTGAAATACCAGGAACTGAACATTCCGAGCATGAAGGACCTTCTAAGAGGCCTGGCTTACACTGAAGCACTCTCCATAGCCTGGCTTAATTTCCCCAGGGCTGCTTGGCAGGTGATGCCAACAGCCCTCACTTGTTTGCAATATTTCTCCGAATCTGGCGCACACATAAATTCCCCTTTTTGTCTTTCTGCTGTCTGAGAAATGGTCTTCCGCAGGTCATTCTCCTCATTCTTTTTCAGAGGTAGCGCTTCTTGCGGAGGCTTTGCTCTGGAGAGGCTTGGCATTGTGAGCTGTATAAATAAACGTGTTGTTTCTAACACCTCTCCAAAACAGAGATTTTAGTCTTACCTCACAGAAAGTAAATGATGATTAGCTACCAAGGGAAATGTGCCTCAAAGCATGTGTTTCGTTTTTGTGTATTGTTTAGATACTAAAATGTTCTTTGGAAATAGTTTCCAGCTGTGGTTTTTGCAGGGCCCGTAGGTTTATTTCAGCACTTACGATCAATTTAGGCTGCTGAAGTGTTTGTTCCGAACCACATGTGGTGTGTGGCTGTAATATAGCTGAAAACTGACAGTGCTTTAGAACTTCGGAAAGTGGCATTGCATAGAGTGGACTCTGGTGTTACTCGGTTTGTTTGGGACGAATGGAATAAAGAACGTTGTCATCCATCATTTATTTAATAAAGCGCAAACTCTTAAGCACATTGAAGTGTCCCCCCCCCCCTCCCCTCCGCTTTGTCGTTAGGTTGTATCCAGGCCTTGTATGTACAGCATAACTGAGAGCGACAGGGTGTGTGTGAGAGATAGGGTGCGAGAACAAGACTATACCTGCAGGCCTGTCTAGTGTATCCTCTCCTCACTCCTCACTTCTGACAGCTAAGATAGTGCTGGGTAATGAAGGGATTCCTGACTGGGCTTGGGAACAGCATTAACACAGATGAACAACAAAGGGCTTTGTTAAAGTCAAAAAGCCTTCTAAGACTTCGGGAAAGGGGAAGAGAGAGCCAAAGATAGAGCGAGGTCATGGAGGAATGCCCGGCTACAGGTGTTGACTGGAATGCTGAGGATGTTTTGCTTCTTGTCGTGGGAGTGTGACCAAAGTCCAAGGAGTGTCCTCCAGGCATCAGATTCCCACTCTCACTGCTGCAGCCCCTCCATTGCCCTGGGCTACTCAAGGCTCTTAGAGGAGCACTTGGACTAATGCTTTTATTAGCCCAAAGTGCACGGACCTAAAAGCCTACTTACATGACTTTTAAAACATTCTTGCTGCCTCCTGAGTCACCTGTGGTGCATCTGGTTTTTGTTGAGTTATTTCACTACAGTGTTCTCTGACTGAATCTGAACTGAAGATAAAGAGTCCAAAAAAGGTGGCTTATTTTAGAAATTAGGGACTTGTGTGAAGTTAACAAACTGAAAACCATGCACCAAGACTCTTAGTGCCTGTTAATAACTTGAATGTCCATGTGTGTGATGGTCAAATCCCTGTTATGGTCAGAAGAACATGTTTTGGAAACATCTTCTCATGAAGCCAAAGGGCAGCTGGCCAAAGAAGCAACCTGGATCCCTAAAGGCTCTAGAAGTTGTGTGTTATGTGTATTATTGATCATATAAAAGAAAGAGAAACATGGATAGTGTAAACGTTAATCGCTCAACACAGAGCAGTGGGGGTCCAGAGGGAGCAGCAGGTGGTCTGTAGTAATGGTGAGTGTCTTGAGGAATGCTTCAGGGTGGGTATGTGTAGCAAATTTTCGCCTATGAGATCCCTGTGTTCCAGGCCTGTTGAAGTGCTCCTCTTTGTTACTGCTGTTTGTGTAAGGAGGAGGTTAGGAATGTCTCTTGATTCCTTGCTGCACAAAGATCTGCCCCTTGGCCAGTCGGTCATTAGCCTCAAGCAGGTAATGATTAATAGATAAGAAACAATCGAGCTGAAGGACTTTCTCTTAGCCTTGTTAATGGTCTCATTTAGTGGCGCACTGGCCGGCGGCTTTATTAAAAGCGCGTCTGTGTGTTATTCCAGCTTGATCTCTCCTTTAGCCCAGGGATTTCCAAAAGTATTTCATGAGATTTGGGATGGCTGTAACTGTTAGACTTCTAGACTGTTGGCAGTGGGGCAGAACTATTACAGGAAATGGCTTGGACTTGTCGCCTAATGGTTATGAAGGCCAGAGCACTGCAGCGAGTTGCTACACGTGGTTTTACATGCAATGGTAACGAACTTAAAACAGTGGAAAACCAATTATGTAGGGCTGGGGTCCAGTTTTCCCTTTCCTTGAACAGTTATTTTTAAGGTACTCTTTTAAAAATATAGGTGCCAACAAGGCTTCTTTGGAACAGTGTCATATAAGGGCCTGTTTTGCTTCTTGGAGAATATTACAGTGCAAAATCAACTCAAGGTTCTTTAGGGAACAAGAAGTGGTTATTCCATGACATCACACTGAAGAATCCTTTTGCCACCTTTTTTATTTTCATGAGGGACGTATTTATAGTCATTGGAGGAGACAGTAGGTCTGCCTGACCACTACTAACTGGCATTAGTGTAAACGTTTTAGCACTGCCAGGGCTCTAAATAGGACACTGGGTCTCACTAGCCTATTGCGGTAGCATCTGCACAAACACCTCTTTGTAAGAGAAGTCATGGGAAGTGATTTGTCCCCATGGACTTATTCTCAGCGTGGTGCATCACTGGAACTGTCTGTGTGGAAAGTGATTGGTGGAGGGCTAGACTGAGGCGAGGCAGTCAGAAGGGGATTGCTAGAAAGAAAGCAAAACTGGCAGCGAAAAGATAATTAGAGTTTGCGGGAGAAAACCAGTGGAGTGACAAAAGGCTGGAAATTACACCTGTTTGCCAGCTTCTGAGAATCTCTGGAGTTATTACAATTTTTTAAGATTTTAATTAAAATCCTGAAGGTGGCTTTCCTGCTCAGAATAACGATGAAGGACTCTGTAAGAAAGACATGAGAGATAAAGGAGTGTTAGGAGCCTTCTGCCTGCATCTCGTTCACTTCTTTATCGTTTTACAGAAACAAGAAAATGCCAAATCCTTATGGACTGGATTGATCTCTAAAACAGAGCCAGATGCTTATTCTAAATGCCAGACAAGCATTCCTGAGGGGAATGAATTGTGGAATTTTGTACCTGTTGCACTGTGGTTAATCATTGACACATTCATACATGGTTGGCTAATGATTTTTGTCTCACAAGCAGTAAATATAGACTACAGATTTGCAGAAACGGACTTCATCACAGTGCAATCAGTGGAGGCCACTTCACAGAACTATTTCAATATTCTGATCATCAGGGTTCTAAGGACAAACAAGGCCTCTAAACAAGACCTCCATTCAGCATTAAAACCATTAAGCCATTCATTTTTCTTCAAACTGAGGCAACTGGAACCTAAGAAGAAGCCTTTTAGAAGACTTAAAGATGGTCCAGTATACTTGGGGAGGTGCTGTTATCTCTCCATGACTATATGAAGTGGCACCCATTGCTGACACAGATGTGCAAATGCACACACACTGGAGCAGATAACATTGAAATGTTGGACCCTTACACTCTTGTCACTGAATGCAATCAGACGCCCACAGCAATGTTCCACAATCTGGTAGAAAGATACCACCAGAAAGGTTACTCCAACAAAAGCAGGATTTCGGAAGAAACAATGAATAAGCAGGTGTCCAAATACCTTTGCCCATATAGTGTATCTCTGACTCTGAAGCAGACCACTTCTGGAAGGTAATGCTATGAGACACAGTCAAGGCCCATGCGTGAGAAGGAAATACTTATTTGGTCATTGCGTTCCGACTGCTTGAATGAGAAGTGAACCGGAAACCCCCTCAGATTCCAGACACAAAGGGTTTGAACGGAGACCAAAGCACAAAGCTTTGTGGGATACAGCTTCCTTGAGATCTGTGACAGCACTCCAACTCAGACTTAGTGTGAAAGAGTGCACAGCTGCTGTGGGCAGTGTGGCTAATCAGAGACCACTCACGGCCATGGGCCAAAAGTTTTAAGAATCCCCAGGGAGAGAATTTGTTCCCCCTGTTTAATTTTGGTTATCAGTCAATGGCTTAATCCATAGACTCCTACTTCTGGAAGAAGTAACTTAGCTTCTGTAAAATACAAACAGACCTGTGCCGTATATATTGTTGATTATTTTTAAGACGGTTGGTGTGCGCGTGTGTGTGTGTGCGTGTGTGTGTGTGTGTGTGTGTGTGTGTGTGTGTGTGGGGGGGGGGGGGTGGTGGCTTTCTTATTCAATGTCTGTTGAAGAAACAAATAAAGCTTATATAACAGGACAGAAAATCTTTAGCCTACTGGGATAAAAGAGCTCAAAATCACTTTTGCAGTTTTCCTTCAATAACACTGCCATGCATTTCACTTCGATTTTCTTTTCAGCCCTTGCATTATTGTCAGAAGTTATGTTTTGCATGAGTGGTGTGAAGTCAAACACTGATTATATTGCCTTGGTGGGCATGTTTGTAAAGCTTGAACTGTACATAAGGGAGCAAAGCTGCCCTGATGTCGACACTTGGTGTTCAAAGGACAAGATCCTTGAGGAACTTTAAAGGTCCTAAAGATCCTCTAAAATTCCTCAAGTAGGATGGAAGAACATTTGAGTTATTGGAGGAACCTGTCTATTGTTTTTACAGTATAAAAAGAGAAAAAAGAAACAAGAGCATGAAGTCTTTCTTTAGTTATGCTTTTTGTTTCTCAATACAGTCATATTTTCAAAATTTCTTTTCATAAATTTGATATATTGTCGCTGTCCAATGAAAATTGGACTCCAGAATGGTGACTTTACACGTTCCTAACTTTGGACGTGGAAAATTTGAGTAATTAACAGTGATTTTAGAGCATTTCTACTGGTCTGTTCATCCAGAATTATTTACACAGTGTACAGAACAGTGAGAGGGTTTGAATCATGGAGAAAACTAAATGGACATTAGAGAGGATTCTTGGTTTTCATTGGACAGCAGCGATATTCCTGTGCAAATAGATAAAGTGTCATGTTTATATTTGTAACATTTAAAGTGATATACAGCTCTGGAATAACTGATGACATGATGACCCTCCATGGCCTGGTGGTTAGGGAGCCAGCCTTGTTACTGGAAGGTTGCTGGTGTGAATCCCTGAACTGTCAGGGCGTGACTGAACACACTGCTCCGGGTCTGTGTGCTCACTGCCCCCTAGTGCCCCCACTGCCCCACTAGTGTGTAAATTCCCTAGTGTGTATGTATGTGTATCACTCCGTGTGGATGGATTGAATGTGGAGGACAAATTCCCTGTGTGCAGCACAGTGGGTCTATGTGTACCTTACATTAGAGAAGCAGATTTATGGGAAAAAAATGGTTCCTTAGTTTTTTCCAGAGCTGTATTTATGAAAATCATAATATTGTCTCATTAGTAATATATTCAAACTCAAAATGAGCTATTGATTAATGAACTATTTCAATGAGCTATAAGCCATTGTGATCAAAATTAAAAATGCTTGAAATATTTCACTTTGTAATGAATATATAATACAAGTTTACGTATCTAACTTATTTTTTTACAATATGCAGTTATTTTTAGATGCATGGGTATATATTTTTACACCATTCATAAAATAACAGCAAAATGATCCAGCATTTAATTTACATACATTAAATTTAGGGATATTTATATAGTTCATATTTAAGGGTTAAAACAGAAACAGATGTAAGGAAAAGTAAGTGTAACCAATGGCTTGTTCCCCATAGCAGGTGTAATCTAGCTTTTGTTTGCACAGTGAACTGATTCAAGGTGGTGGGTGGTTGGGAATAGTGTTGAGAAGGTGCCTTTTGGTGCCGATTGGATATCCATGGTTACCTAAAACAAAAGACAACTCAAAGAACAACACAAGAAAAAGCAGTGAGGGCAATTGAACTGTACCCCTCAGACTGTAAAAAGAAAGGTATGTCAGTGTGTGGTCCATTCAGAGCTTAAATGAGTTGATATGTGCCTGTAAATGTTCTAAAGCTGGTGGGCTCCAGCAAACACTTGATTGGATTTGATTGGATAACCCAGGCACCTGCCTCGTCTATTCAAATGCAAACAACAATTCATATTTCAAGTCGTACATTTCTACCCTACAGTCTGGAAACAGGCATTGTAGGCAACACCACACGATATGGTTTTTGACAAGTTTGGCCAGTTGGTTTTTGAATTGTCAGTTACTCCCATCTCTTCTTTTGAAGGTCTAAATGAAATGGTTGTTTCAATGGATTTTTGGCTCTGAATTATAGACCCCTTCTCCCAACCATGCAGCCCAAGACCATAAAGCACTCAACCTCATTGAAACCAGCTGTTTCACAACCAACCATAGAATTTTAGCATGTTCCAGCACAGCAAGAGCCAATTTCTATTAGAAATTACATAAGGTGTGGGTCAACATGAGTGCTGAACATGAATGGATTTTATGAAGGAAGGATGGGAGGCTTCAGGCAATAAGGATTAGGGTGTAATGGACTGTTTTCGATCTGTGAGGCCAGACTTGTTGAATGTTCTGCAAAGCTTTCAGCTTTCGTACACCCGTGTTAACCGTGTGTCAGCGTGTCCTATCTGCTGGACGTGAGCTTTTCCAGATTTTCATATCTGCAGGATGTTGATGTTCTTGGCTGGTAGGAGGTCTTGCACCCCCAGAGATATTTGTGAAGGGTTGTGAGCTCCTTCCTGCATTCCTCCTGCCTCTTTCTTGTCTGCATCGCTTCCTCTAGGCCCCTGATGTGTTGTGTCCTGGTGGCTCCTCTGATGGCTCACTGACAGTAGAGCACGTGGGAAGTGTCAGTGTATATGAAACCAGTTGCAGAAACTCTGATCCTGGCTGGTTGAACTTCACTTCTTTGTGTATAAGTGCTGCAGTGGGCCTAGGCCAGTATGGCCAATCTGCCTCTAGCATTCCCACAGTCCTCGGTGTCCCTGTGCCTGGCCAAGCATACCTGTAATTATGCTGGAATCTAGGCTGTAAAGCCACCAGTGTAATAATCACCAGGTGCAGCACTGACTGAGGCCTGCACAGCCGCAACCTGACCTACTTCAGGTAAACTCCACCCATAAGCCATCAATTCTGTCTAAGACTGGAGTGAAGCTGTTGTGTCCATACCTGCTTAGATGAACTGATAAGGTTTATCAGTTTATCGGGTCAGCATAGTCACACTGTATATGCCTAAGATACATGCACTGCTTTTAGCAAAGAACTGGACACAGATTTTTGAACTCTGTGGCCTTGATGGTAGGTCTAAACTTCCATTACATTACAGAAGCACCAGGCTGCCTTTATTGTTGGTTGCATTGTGTTAGTATAATACCAATATTCAAAAAAAGGTTAAGCTCCCAAACGCAAAATTAGATTTGAAGTTAGGGCTAGGCAGTATATACAAGTGTTGATGAATCTGAACTTACTAAGACGACCATATTGCAATATCAGACCTAAGTAGGTTACCATCTGTGTGCTGTTTAAATCCCAAAAAGCAATGTGCATGGTTTTTGGTGGAAGTGGTTAGGATTCCAGAGGTTTATCACTCAACAGAGGACAGTCTTGCGCAGTTATGTCGTAGAAACATCGCAATTAAAGAAGCAGCAGGATGACCTCAAACACCAACATCTCAAACAACAACATCTTAAACATCCAGTTTGTGAAATACCATGAATAGTGTAATTGTCTGATTGTCTTATTGAGATATGAGCAGTCATATCGACCGACCCTAATTCAATTTAATCAAATAAAATCTTATTTTAACATTTTAACTGTAAATCATTAAAGAACTCTTGAATTGCTGGTATAATACAGCATCAATCTTGTGCCAGCTTAAACAATTGTTTTTCCAGAAGTCTCATCACTGTTATGCAAAACACTGTAAATGGGTTCTGAGTGCCTCAGTGGTGTAATGTTCTAGTGCTATGATCTGAGGATTGCTTGAGAGAGACATGAGAAGCTCATTCTGCATGCCGTCGGGAGCCGGGTGGCCATGGTCTCTCCCCACACCACACCCAGTGCATGACTGGCCAGCACAGGCATCTGTTAGCTGGTGCTTTCCTCCGAGTACTTTGGCAGATCAGCAGTGATGCAGTGGGCAGCATGGTGGTGCCGCAGGTAGTGTATAGCTGGGACCTGGGGTTGTGTGATGTAACAAGTGGGTTTGATCCCCCTCTTGGGTCGCTCTCTGTGAAGAGATTGATGTGTTATTCCTGAGTTTTCTCTGGTTTCCTCCCAGTATATAGGTGAATTGGCCATGGTGTGTGCGTATGTGTGTGTGTGTGTGTGGTACCCTGTGATGGACTGGCTTTCCTATTCCTGCCTTGTGCCCAATGATTGCAGGTGGGCTCTGAATCATCAAGGATGAAGTGGATAAGATAATGACTGACTATTTGATTTTTTGAATGAAATTATGGAAACGAATGAATGATGCTCTATATTTAGAGATAGACTTGCTTCAATTTAAGTTACATCTTGACTTGATTTGTGGTAATACACATTTCTCCGTTGAGAATTTAATAGACGATAGTAGTTTAGCGGTGTGGTCCGGTGGCCTTTTCCACCTTTTCCTGGTTCTGCCGCATCAGTGAATGGAAGGGAGAAGATGGCGGAGTGTATAGAGCATTTGTGCTGTGCGGTTCGCGAACCAGAGCGGAACCCTTTCCATGTTGGTGGAAAAGACCCTTGAATGCATGTCAAGGATCAGTGTTGAATGGAAAGGTCCTAATGTCCATTGGAATTTGTCGGCAGCAGGTCTCTGTCTCAGAGGAATGTACCAGTCTGTTCCACCACTCTGCTCTGCTCCACTCTGCTCTGCTCCGCTGTACAGCAGCTCCCCTGAGCCAAGAGATTTGTCTGGCTTGAACGAAGTCATCCAACAATCCTGTTGTTTTAGCTAACAATGGCAAGGAAGTGCTGGCTTTCAGAGGCAAACAGAGATATCTGGCTCAGGCCATCTCCAAGTCTCTCTCTCTCTTTCTCTCTGTCACATGCACACACACACAGACACACACACACACACACACACTGCCCCCCCCTTATTTATTTTTACGAATGACGCTAGACTGATAATCCTTCCCTGACCCATACTCTACTCCCTCTCTTTGTCTCTCCGTCTGACTCTCTCTTTCTCTATCTTCCTCAAACCCACATAGACCCACCCATGAGCACAGTGGGAACTGCTGCATACTGTGTTGAGCTGTCAGTGTGTGCAGTGCAGTGGTGTGTGGAGAGGAAGGCCCTCATTACCACCCTGTTATTATGGAGTGGAACATGTGGGAATGGTGTAGTCTAGGAGTATAACAGGCTTTGTGTAGACGTTGGCCTTTGAACCGAGCTGTTTGCCGAGTTCTTCCTGGCTGTTGTTCATAATTTGCAGTAGTGGCGAGTGTTTGCGCACAGATTGCGGGACTCTCTGGACAATCTGAAAGCTGTTAAATCTTCACTGTAGGACAAAACCAGGGACCCTAACCTTAGAATGAATGAATAGCCCCCCCCCCCACAGCGTAGCATGCATAAGTTTAATTATGTAGTTACTTATGTAGGGAAAATAGATTTTATAGGTTTATTATTGTATTTTATTATGATGAAATCAGTTTTCAGTACATTACTGGTTATAAGATAGTATTTCACCAGTAATTTTAAGGAACATGTAGCAACTACATCTAGGGGCTGATTGATATTTTGATATTCATGTAAATATACAGAGCAAGATGAGTTGAGGTGACATGCTTTATAAGTTTTTAAATATTGTGCAAACTCATTTTTCTCCTCCCTTACTCTGCTCTGCCCCCTGCTCTCAGCTCCTTCACTACTCTGCTCACCCCCCCTCACACTCTCAAGGAAACAGCATAGAGAGGCATAGAGCCTGAGCGCTGTGCATAAAGAAATGAAGATTAAATTTCAATATTTTTAAATATAGTTAAAGAGGTCTTCATTTTTATGCATTGTATTTTTCACATATGTTGACTTGTATATCACCATTCAGCTAAAATATACTGGCATATGACTTTGTGTGTATGTTATTGTCAGCGTCATGCTGCTGAAAAGACCGGTAGGATTTATTTAACAGAACAAAACAGCAACCATGCTGACATTAATACACAGAAAAACTCACAACAAGGACAGAGACAAAAGACCTTAAATACACGGACAAGACTAGAAAGAGCTGGGGCTGGTTAACAAACGGGCAGGGTTGCAATTGACATACAGGTGGAAATTGGGCGGAAATAGGGCGTTGAAGTTAAACAGGACAGATATGTGATAGTTGGCCAGCACAAGAACCCTTAAGGTGACATCCCACATATTTAAAAGAACTTAATAAGACACTTAAGTTGTGGCCAAGATTTAATAATGGTTGCCACCCTTTCCAAAATGTCCCTATGCTCTTTGCATTACAAAAAAGGGACAAATTCCATTCAACACTGGACACTTCTTCATTAGAGTACAGGAAGGGCTGAGAGCAGAGGGCAGAGCAGACTGTTTATATCCTGATATATCACCCAGTCCTAGTGTCCAGGAATAATCTGGAAGCAGGTTATAACAATAAAACTCCCTTATTTCTATGATAAATGGTTTTGAATAATGTGCCTAGGTCCCAAAAACCCCCTGCACAGTACAGTACAATCAGTGCTTCCAACGATCAATAGCTGTCACTCAACACCTCAACAGTTTTTGGATTCTTGCTAGAGCTGAAGTCCCTTGAGTGAAACTGGGGCTCCAGCAGTTGATTTATCCACAGCAGTCCTGCGGGCACTGTCCAGTGAGGTCTGCTGAAGATCCTGAAGGCCCCAAACTAGGAAAAAAGGCTTCATATTGTTAGAACTGTCTAATACAGCATGAATAATTACATGATACAAATGTGGCATGTTGTCTTTTAAGGGTTCAAGGTTAATGAAAAAAAGATGAAGCTCTGTCAGGTCATAGGGAATTGACTGGCCCCATGAAGACAGAGGGAGTTGAGGGAGTAAAGGCGGGGGTGGGAGCAGGACTGAAGGAACAGAGCCAGTGCTTCTGCTTTGAGTTTGGTCTTGTATTATCCATGTGGGGATGAAGTCATTGTGAGAGCAGCCGGAGTCCCCTTGCCTGGCCCTTTCTCTCCAGTGTTCTCTGTCTTTCTTTTCTTGGCACTGGGACAGCTGGGAAGGAAGTGGGTTTTACAGGTGGGATATATTCCTTTATCTCTGTCCTTCTTTCCTTCTGTCCCCCGCGGGGACGTCAGAGAGGGCACGATCTCACAATGTTTTTATAGACACGCAGGCCACACGCCGACAGACTCGGCTACGGAACACACACATATACGCGCGCACACACACTTGCTCACCCTCTATCTCTCACTGAGCTCTGGCAGATGTGTTTATTATTTCAGATGCAGAGGGTGAGCGCCAGCTATCGTCTTTCCTGCTTTATGTCTTCATGCATGAGTTAAGTACAGAATTTGAGGAAGTGCAGAGTGTATCGAATGGCTGCCGTGAGCAGGCTCCCAGCGTTTCCAAGTGGAAGGGAGCCATTCAGAAGACACTAGCCCAGGGGGGACCATCCTCCATCAAAGGCTTACTGCCAGAGGTTCTCTTCCACCTACTGTGGTTCTGCATCTTTTAAAGCTGGAGTTAAGCCCTTTGTTCGCACATGTTACTGTCAGCATAGGCAGCTGAATGGCTGTCTCAGCTGTTCTGGTGAGAATGAAATATCCCTTCCTGTGTGGAATTTGTGGAGGGCCTTCAGTGTTGGATCTGAGGAGAATAAGAGGTGAGAGCACCTCTGGCTAGAAGGTGGAGCACCCTTAGGAAAAAGAGAGGAATATAGATGTAGGGAGAAATTCTTTTGTCAACTATCTTGTCAAGCCTGAAGTTCTCCCTGCTCGCACCTTCTCTGAAGACCTGTTTTCTATTAGCCCCGCAGATTGGTCATCAAACTTCTATCCTACCACGCCCACTTTCAAGAGTTCGTTTCAAGAGTTTAATTTTTATGAATTGACTGGTCCTTGTTTGTTTTGTTCCATTCAATCTTCTTCATTTTGTCAACACTATTGAATTCACACAGCAGGCCCAGTGGGCAGCCCTTTTGGTTTTGGATATTTGATTGTGTGGATGGGTTACATGCAGAAGACTATTTCCCCTGTGTGCAAGCAATGGGCCTACGTGCACGTTTACATGTCATTGGGAGAACTGGGAAGAGTCCCGGTGGGCCACTTTGGATGCTGAGAGGATGAAGGGGCCGGTCGACCCCTCTGTCAACAAAACTGAACCGATTGAAAGGGAGCACCCACCCCACCCACTTCCTCGTTAACAAAATGTAACTGATCAAAAGGGAAAAAACAAACAAGGACCAGTAAATATATAACAATCCAGGGCTGAATTAAGTTGGTAGTCCAGCCCTGGTCTCTGCCAATGGATCTGCTGCTGCACTGGAAGTTCTAAAACAAAGTTAACAAAGATGGCCCCATTCTTGTTGTCACGCAGTATAAGGTGAATAGGTCAGCAAAGATCTATAGGTAATATTATAGATACACTAGTGACCTCAAACCAATATCACGATGAACTGATTTTACTTCCATTATGATTATTTTATTGAATGAAGGACTCAGCATTTCTCTTTGGTACGAAATACAGTACTTGAGTTGCTCACTTGTGCCTATGTGTGTACTGTAACATACTCTGAACTGATCTGATCTGCTTCAGATGAGCTGCTTTCAAACCTACGAAAGGCGTGCAGTGTTCCCACTGGTGAAACTGCTCCGCGATAGTTTTGTTTCTAAACATCCATAATTCAAGAGTAAAGCTGTAGCGGGAGTCTGTTTCCCCACATGGGAAAAAACTGCAGAAAACACAGAAACATCTGGAGGAAAAGCAGCTCAAACACAGTCAGTGCAATAGAACCATAGATATTATATTATGTTTTCATGTTCCAATATAAAACAGTTCCACACAATTCCGAATGGGAATTGTTTAATGGGATCTCTGATAGTGGCAAGAACAAAGGATCTCAAATGAATCTGGGTAAAAAAATGCTGATCCATGATCCATGGTGTATCAGCCATGATCTCGGTCTCCACTGATCTCCACTGGACCTTCCTAGTATTCAACCAGAAATATCCAACCAGTAGTGTCCAGTGATTATAGCGTCTCCCATGAAGGACTAGAGGATGACCTCAACACAAACTGTGCAGAAACAGATGAGCTCCTGTCTCTGACTTTACATCTACTAAGCAGGAGTGTTTAAACACTCCAGCAGCACTGCTGTGTCTGATCCACTCGCACCAGTGCTACACATACTAGCATCCCATCATGATGTCAGTGTCACTGCAGGGCTGAAAATGACCCACCACTCACATAAAACCTACTCTGTGGTGGTCCTGACCATTGAAGATCAGGGTGAAAGGAGGGTAACAAAGTACACAGAGAAACAGATGGACTACGGTCTGTAATTATAGAACTACAAAGTGTTCCTGTATGGTAAGACGAGCTGAAAAATGGACAGTGAATATAGAAAATCCAGAAAGTTGGAGATATCCATATAACATTTCCAAGCCAAACAACTCTCAGCTCCGTGATTATGATGTTTGTTGTCTGCTTCTCAGGCTTTCGATTGCCTGTTGTGAAACGTTTGTGTGGGTTGCCGAGGCAAAGCCCTGCAATAAAACCAGTGAGTATGGGTTTATGAGGTGTGGGGAGAGTGGAAATCCATTTGGAATTCCTTTGGAATTCCCCATTATACCTACAAGCTCAGGGTCAGGTAGATGCAGGTTGGACCTGGCTGAGGTTATCAGTGAGTTGGTGTAGTATGTAGGCACATACTTGTATGTGTGAGTGTGTGTTGCTGTTCTTGGGGCAGTGGACATGGCTGTATGGGTCAGGGCCAGGGCAGGTGAGTGCATGCTTCCACTCTGTAAATTCCATTTCCTAAAATGGCAGATCCCCTGAGAGAGAATGGAAATGAGCTCTCGCCCATGTGTTGGGCAGTTCTCAGAGTAGATAGATAATTCAGCATGGACTGAAAATTCTATTTGCTTTGATCTATAATCTCAGTCATACATAATTTGCCTTTTCCATATTGTTTCTGCACTTAAATGGAATTTGTGTTCAGGAGCAAGCAATCTGTACCCCACAAACTCACTCACTCTCTCTCTCTCTCTCTCTCTCTCTCCCTCTCTTTCCCTTTGCACCTCTTTCCCTCTCGCTTTTTGTTCTCCGGGAGGCAGGGAGAATGTGGTGGCTACATGCTCACAATGTGAGACGGCCTGTGGCTGAAGGGCCAGTGGTTGACCCGGTGGGGGAGGGGTGTTAGGGCCTGGACAGCAGAACAGAAAGGACGTTTTTCAGAATATACAGCTTCTTTGGGCAAGATGAAGCAGCTTTCTTCAGTGTCCAGTTGCACTTGAAGTCAGTATCAATGAGCAGGTGTTCACAAAGCTGCACTGAAGTCCTGCTTCTTCATTTTAAAGGGCCCATATCTTATATTTTCCGTAACACATTTGGGTTACTGTAATGGTGTCATTGCTGTCATGCCAAAACTTGTATCTCCATTTTTGACATAATCTGAACGTGGCAGATTTTTAGACTGTGTCAGAATTTCATGATGAATAACGAATAGAAAGCTGCCACACATACACATTATCTTCCATTGAAAGATAAGGAGGTATTTTCATTGTATTGTGAAGTTGCCATTTTGGATATATGATAATTTTGCATTAAAGCGATGCTATGTAAATGAGATCTGTTCTGATTTGCTGCCCTGTGTTGTGCCTCATTCAAAAGGCAGTCCCAATTGTAGCGCTTCTTAAGTTCAAGTTTGTAAGAGCACCTATATAGCATATATATATATATGTGTGTGTGTGTGTGTGTGTATATATAAGAACTCTGACCAACTGTATGTTTCATTATAAAGTGTGTAATTGGTTCTGTTTAATTGTATATAGTGCTACACATTTTGAGCATGAATCACTGTACTAAGTATGGGATAGTATTTGAACAGTTATTAAGTCTCTGCTACTACCAGTGTCAAAAATCACAAAAATTACTGTGTATTGTGAAAATGTCTTTAAATATAGTGATATAATATTTAAACCATAACACCCACCAGGGCTGTGCATTGGAAAGAACATGGCAATACGTTACATTTCACAATGTTTGGGCTGTGGTTCGATATATTGGGATAAATCACCATTATGTAAGCAAGGTGAAATATTGTGTTAAATTTCTTAATCCATAGACCATGAGAGGCCATTTTTATAGGATGTTCTGATGTTTTGACATTTTCTTCACCTAGAAATGGCAAAATAGTGGGACGTCTCAGATGCCAGATATAGGTGTAAAGATCCTGAGTTATGAAAACTAAAATGCCAGCATATAGCTCTCTCCACACATCACTCTTAGTGCCATACTTGCCATCCCAGGCGTCTGATAGCCGTTGTATCTTTGCCTGGTGATCCTCCCAGCAGTGGCTGACTTCACATGTATTGTAGTGTCAGGAGCATCTTATGTGATGGGGAGAGTCCTGTTAATTGGGTGGGAAATTTGTATTTAATAAAAAGGTGCTACAAATGCTTATAGACAGTGTTCATATTACTTCATACCTCTTTAGCCTCACCTATTAAGGTAGCAACACTGCTGTGATGCTTATGATGAGGTAGAAAGCAATGATTTCCTCTTGCTGTGAGTGCTAAATGGGTTAATTAGATGCTCCTTTCTTTGTCCAGAGGGCATCTTTTATAGCGCTTGAAACACTAGAATGTTGGTAAATGTATGCAGCTTCCCTCCCAAGCCCAGTTCTCCCCTCTCAAACCCCAAAACTCCATCCACCTCCCTCTTGTGTTCTCCCTTGGTTTGGCCATGTCTACGCAGATTGGACTAGATGGCGGAATGCTGCCGGAATCTTGATCAGGGCGTATTTACATGGAGACAATAGGGCAAATTCAAGTGATCTCTCTTTTTTCGTTCCCCCAGCACTCCCTCCCTCTCTCTCCCTCTCTCTATCTCTCCCTCCCCATGTCTTCAGTCTTTCTAGCTGTGATCTCTGCCAGAGCATTGGTGTCTCACAAGAGAAAAGAATAATTGACCCAGGTCTCAAGCGGCAGCCTCTTCTCTACAGTAGAGTGCTCTGAATAGGGGCCCGGACTTCATATCTGCTGCGTAGGACCAGGCTGCTCTCAATGCCCACACATAATCAACTCCTCCTCACACTCTCCCCTCATCTGTTCATCCTCCATTCATTCAGTCCGGAGCTGCCATGGCCCACTCCATCTGTTCCCATGCAGGGCATTATTTAAATGAGAAATGATCCCTTTAAATGGGCTGTCCTACATGCCCCGCGAACATGACTGAACGCTACCACCATGCAGCAGCACACCGCACAGCTTCTCTTGAGCGGGTGTAGTTAGTTTACACTTGCAGGGTTACGAGCAGTCAGTCACAGGTGCTGTAGTTTGGATTCGCTTACTTTAGCCCGTCTGTCGGACTCTGGAAAAAAAAAGGGATGAAATCAGATCTACCTTGCAAATCAGATATTCTTCATTGGCCACTTGGGCGGACTCATTTCAATGTGTCCTTCTCCTAAAAAGGAGCGCCTTTAATGGACTCTGAGCTCATTGAGTATTCAGTGTGGGTTTAATTTCCTCTTGCTTTAATAAGGCTGAGATTGGAGATGTGGTGCATGATACTAAGGGCTATGATCTGGGGTTAAAGCAGGGTGAAGTAGGGGAATACTTTCTCACAGCCTATTGGGCTGAAGTGAGTGAGTCAGACCAGCTTCTTTTTAATCTGTAAATCTTTGCTGTGTGAAAAAAAAAAACTGTAGTCAGAATGTTGAAGCATCAGTCCAGCAGCCTAGGCTTTAGGCAAATGATGTTTTCAGGTGTTTGGCATTTATGAGTTCAGCAGCACTTGACCGCACATAAAGTCTTGCACTATTGTATTATTTTGTTGTTTGTTGTGGGTGGAATTGCATTTGCATTTTCATTCTCCGCAGTTTTTCTTTGGCAATAAGAAAAGAATGCTGTAATTCTTTTTAGGGGGGATTTTTCCTAAAGTAACCTTCAGTTTCAGTGCCAGGACGCATCCGTGATATTGCCTGTATCCACGTAAAAATGAAACATATGCCATCACATGATGTCACCCACTTTTCCTCCAGTTTGATAGGGCCAGTTAACCCACCCACTTGGACTCCCCTCATCACTTACCATGCTCTTGACACTAAGAAGGTGAGGACAAGCACATGCATCCTAAATCAGCAACCAGCACTTTTCACACCACTGGCATCACTAAGCATATTGCACCTCCACTAAGCCATCAATACACTCAGAAGAAAGCACTGCATCCCCTGCTCTGATTTGTCAGCAAGTAGAAGCATCACAGAGCATCACAGTGGTTGTGATGATGGGAGAACATGGCCAATTGTGACTATGACTGCCGATGGCTGCCAGGGTTTTGAACTCGAAATACTTGGTGCCATTGCCTTAATCCCCCACATTACTTTTCAGATTGCCATTAAAGCAACGTCATGGACTGCTGCTCACACTTGGAGGAGAACTCTTACTACCAGTTCTAAAATGTCAGCAAAAGATGTAATTTTATATAAACATTTTCTTAATTGTATCTTATCAAGACAAGTGAAATAATTATGTTTGATGGAACATTTGTTTGTGAATAGATTTCAGAAGCGAAGTAGAATATAGATGTTGTTTATTGCTTTACTAAATCCAAAGTTCATTTAACCTCTGCTACCAAACTAATTTTGGACTTGTAGGGGTTAATGCTTACACCTCTAATTTCTGCTCAAAGCCTCTCCAAGTCAACTTCTCCTCTAATCTCACTCGACTCTATGAGTAGTCAGCAGGACGGTGGCTTTGCTGGGGATGTTACGGGTCCCTGTGGAGGGAGAGAGTAACAGTGCTGGGAGCTGGTGGAGGCAGGCTAGGGGCAGCCAGAGATTATCGTCAGCCCCCCTGGCGCTGGAGCTCCAAGTTCACTAAAGGAGGAGGGGTGTGTGACAGGATTAAGGAGAGGGAACTGTGGTGCCTCGGAAGAATTGGCGTATTGTTGTGGTCCGTTCATCAAAGCGTAAAAGCGAGTTTGCGAGGCCGAGGCAGAGAGAGAGAGCGGCGGCAGTACAATCCTTTCCTGTTCTCTGTTCTGCTGCCCCAACACCCCGTGTTGCCCAGTCAGAAGCAGAGAAAGCACAGGGCAAACAAGGCGCTTGTTTTGTTGCGCTTCTCAGAGACGGTGAACAGCAGCTGAACTTATAACATTCATAAAAGGACCATAAATGAATATGCTAACACTCCTGCAGTCACCCACCCTGTTACGAGCTTTCCAGGCTGCCAGGAATGATGTTCCTGGAAACGGGTTGTCAGTGAGACTTGTCTAACCGACTCTGATCCGTAATGGGGTCAGCCGGACCTGGCACCATGGCTCTGGAGCTGGAACGCGTATCTTCCGGGAGGGAATGTGGATTAATTTAGGGAAGATAATGGGACCCAGAGAGACTCACTCTTCCCTTCCAGAGTTGGGGAGCGATGAGGCCACATGTCTTCTGATTATTCACGGAGATTTCCTCTTTAATGGGCTGAAGCTATTGGACTCCAAATTGCTGCCCAGAAGTCACTGCCTAGAATTTTGATCCCATCTTTGACAAAGTTGCATGCCTGGGATTTTTGACCAAGATGTGCCTGTTGGGGTGGAAGGAGAAGATCTGAAGAGCAACCTAAGGGATTCTATGAACAGTGCTGTCAGGATTGAACAACCTTTGAAGATATATGGATTTTTTCCCTCGTTTTCGGGATATTTCAGTGAAAATCAGTTTCCCAAGTTTCTGTTTCCAAATCTCCAAAGTAGGACCTTCACAGGAAGAAGGTCTTTTTCACAGATGGAAGTCAATATACAAAGTTATTTTGGACAATTCCTTTTGGTCTGTTCATCATGATCTTATGCTTTTATTTTCTGAAACTGATACCAAGAGCAAATACCAGCTTTCTGTGGCAGTACCAGAAACAATGAAATTCCTTCATCTTGAGATATAGGTGACTTGTACCAGGGTCAGATAAGACCTTCTTGCTTTGTGGTTTTAAGTCACGTCTACCTGTTTCTTTCCCCCATTGAGAGAGTGCTCTAGACTAATAAAGACTGGCTTAGCCCTGGTTACAGAGAGGGACCGTAAATGCCTGCATGCACAAACAGCCAGGTCTTTGATGTGAGGCCACACTGTTGCTCAATGTTCGGTGTGTGGACAGAAGCAGAGGATAGTAGTGGAGCACTTAGCCTGGTGCCTCTCTCCCTTAACCAGACGTTTCTCTGGCTTTGTCCTATGCTGGGACTGGCTTCATGTGGGAATGCCATTAGTATGCCTCCCAGATGTCCTTCTGTTTGTGTTTGTTTAACCCTCATTTGAGAGATTCCACGAGGTTGAGCCTGTCTGAAGGAGCTGACACGGTGCAGTGGTCTTGAGACATTTCATCAGGGAGCATGTGCAAATTTGTCCAGAGTACAATTCCTGTTTGCCGAGCTGATGGAGAACTTGAGGGCTTTAGTCATTCAAAGAGGAATGTTTGACCAATAGGGTTCATTTTCTTATTGGCTTTTAGTGCCACTCTGAGGCCTGTAATCCCAATAAGACGTTCGACATTAGGATTAGGTTTAGACATCAATTTTCTAATGACGTGGAAAAATGACTAAAGTAGTCAACCAGGGACATACAAACAAAATAGGGAAACACTGATTGCATTGATTGGTTCTAATACAATTGCATCCAACTTGGAAACTGCTTGGACTTTCTTGCACCTGCCATTTGCTCTTTTCTCCATTCTTCTTTACACCGTTTTATTCACCTCTCCGTAAATATCCTCGACTTTTTTCTCCACTTGGTTCACCTCCAGCTGTGTTTTCTCATGACTCCCCCAGGGGAGCTGGGGACAAAAGCTTCTAAGTGACACTCACCCCTTCCCCCCTTTAACTGCTGAGCAAGGTGGAAGAGTGGAGGGGGTTTAGATCTTTTTTTTATCTTTTTCTATTGCTCAGTACTGCTCCCTGGTTTTCCAAAGGACACATTTAAGAGAGGATCAGTATGAGAGACATTATTTACACCAAAATCTATTTCCGTTTATATTCACATCCATCAGTTAATATGTAATAAACTGATCCTTTATATGTGTTCCAATGTTAACAGATGTAGCTGTTTATAAGGCCTCACATTGCAACCTGCAGTTCCACAACTGATGTGTCTGGTCCAGCTTACTCTTGATATAAAGCAAGCTTGCTTGATTTGTGCTTTGAGTACTTTGTGTTGCATTTTATTGGTAGTAATGGAGTAGACCAGCCAAAGCAACAGGCTGTCCATAGTAGGTGACTTATTGCACAACATATGGACATGACCTCCATCATTTTTTGCTGACCTCGATATTACCTACTGTCTGCAATTAATTCTTGGACAAAGAACAAATTATATAAATGTGTTATGATTATATAGCTTTTGCAAGTCTGCTTTTTGAGTCTACAAGAGATGTAGCTTATAGGGTGTTTTAACACTTGTCCCGAATAAATCAGTCCACATCCAGACCCGACTCTGATGTCATTTGGGGAAGGGGCTCGTTATCGCTGGTTTGCTTTCACAGTCCAATGGAACTGTTGATTGAATGTGTAATTCCAATCATTACTTTCCTGCACACATGTTTTTAGGCATATAAGGGATGGGTTGAAGCAGTGTGATAAAATGAACCAATCAGTCAACCCATCATGCTGCGCCAGTAGCGGATAGCTTCCATATTTGCAGCGGACCAAACCACAGCCTGCTTGAATCAAACCCCAGATCACACATTGTAGGAGGACCAGAGATTGGTTCTCTGAACTGCTCCCAGGCTAGAAAACAACTTTCATACTTGGCTGAACTTTCAGAGCAAGTGCTCCCATGTCCAGAAAAAAAAATGTGTAGTAGGTGTTGTGTTTGTTACACAGATCCAGCGGTCTGAC
The DNA here is from genome assembly GCA_034509495.1 of Acestrorhynchus altus. Taxonomy (NCBI): domain Eukaryota; kingdom Metazoa; phylum Chordata; class Actinopteri; order Characiformes; family Acestrorhynchidae; genus Acestrorhynchus; species Acestrorhynchus altus. Next base: position 19,805,920 of record CM067518.1, read on the forward strand.
GTTGTGGGTTCAAGTGTGAATGTGTGTGGTACCCTGGGATGGACTGGCACCCTGTCCTGGGGCTATTCGTGCCTTGTGCCCGATGGTTCCAGTTCGGCTCTGGATTCATCGTAACTCTGTTCAGGGCAAAGCTGATAAAATAATGACTGACTGATTGACAATCCTTTGTAATATTGTACATGAAAAAAAACCCGTTACATTAAGTGGTTCTTTAAACCATAAAAGGGTCTTCACACTCACAGCTCTTTCACAAACATGTTTTTTTAATGAATCCAAATGTGATTTTTCAAACATGAATAACCTTTTATAGTGTTCTGGTCGTACGGCATCAGAAGCAGACCATACTTGGCTGGAAGATGTGTCTTTCTAGGATTTATGAAAGTCGGGATTATTGGGAGTGCTGGATGTCTTTGACCTTTATTGGACACTGCTTGTGTTTTAGAAAAATGGACTGAGAGACAAAAAGATGGGCGAGGGAGGGGGAAGGAAAGAGTGTGTGAGAGTCGAGAAGTGCCTTTTGAAATCTCTTCATGTATTTATCTCCACATCTTCAAAGTGCCTGATGTATTGGGCTTCACCTCTTCTGCTCTACAGATAGCTGCACAAAGGAAAGGCATCAGTCCCTTTCTCCTGACATGTCAGCTTTCGGAAGAGACTATTTAGGCAACTTTCATCCGTGCTGCGTCAAAGCTTGACAGATGGGCCAAAAAACTCCTCGGCCTTTTGCCGTCCGATCCTCTTCTGTTAAAAGCTTTCTTTCAGAGAGGCTCCTCAAAGGCTGCCATGACAGTGACGCTGAGATGAGTGCCCTTATCAGTTTGCAGTAATCTGATTACTCTGACATCTGCAGGACAAAAGGAACGCTGCTCCTGCAAAATGGTGCTTCCAGAGGCCTGGCAAAACCCCAGAGTAAGCGGACAACATCATTTCTCTAAGTAGACTGAAAAGGGAAATTGATTGTTCCCTGGAATATGGATCTTCCATAGTTATCCATTTATTCTCCTGTAGAGACCTAAGCAGGATCCCTTTATTTCACTTTCCCTAAAGCGTGACTGTACTAAAGTACAAGAATTTACATTAGTATGCACACGCAGACTTGGTGCTAAGCGGCACCTCCTCATGCAGAGGCACTGGCACTTAAGTAATGAAATGTCTGCACTTGAAGAGGGTAAATTGGGCTTAGAGAAGCATGGGGGGTATGAGATTATGCTGGGTTTTTTCCAAGTTAACATGCCGGACACCCAGGTAATTGTTTCATCAAAGCAGATTAACTCAGTATTGAGCACTGTTACCCTAAAGTATAAATGGATGTACAGACATTAGACACATTTGGGCCAAATCTGGGCCACATTTGGCACTTACATCCCAGATGTTGTGCCAAACATTCATTGCTTTCTGGGGGGTGTTTGATTTGAATGGTTTTCTGTTGGTGTGCCATCTGTCTTATTCATTCGCCTATACTTCGCCCCCATTGGCTATAAGGTACAGAGGCGCTGTACCATGACTGTGGCCCCACCTTGAACAAATCAAGGTCCTCTCTAGGTGTGGCCGTGTTTGCAGGAGTATACTTATCTTTGCTCCATTACCACTCATTCTGACCTCTCAGAGGTCACCTTTTGACCCTGTAGCTCCACCCAGGTATTGTCCTCATCCTACCAGAGAGGGGTGAAGCTCCTTTGAAATACACACCCTTTAATGTCTTGTCAGGACCTGGACATAATAGGACTCCTTCTCTTCCTCCACTCAGCATTTGTCTACAGATCATTTTACGTTTCTTCCTCTTCTTTTACTGCTGGGTCATAAAAGCTGTTGTTATTCTAAAGAGCTCTGATCTGATGTGTTAGGCACTAGTTAGCAAGCAAGTAGAAAGAATCCATGTAGGGAATTCAGATGCTCTGTTGACTGGAGAACATTTTTGACATTCCTTTCCATTCATGTTTTCTGTGTCTGAGTAGAGCTTTAATTGGTTTACAATACTGCTTTATCCCAAATATAGCCTGTAAAAATACAAAATCCAATTTATTAATAATGCATATTTACATCAAGAATGTTACGATGAGTTTCACATGGTTGCTCTCGTGCCTCAGTGGGCATCAGAGGACGCCATTGGACCTATTACCCCCATTACCGAAGTAGGTAGGATGAAAAAGGAAAGGAATCCAAATGAGAAATCCCTCTGTGATGAATGACTTTTGGAGTGAAATTCATTAGGTTTCTATTCATATCTTTGCAATAGTACAGCATAGAAATCTGTCCAGTCTGCTCTTTTGATTGCATCTCATCACAAGATCATATGTGACTCACATCCAGAGTTACAATGCTATATAAAAAGGTTGAAAAACTCATCTTCTGCCTGGATTTGTCATCTGCCACTCATCTGTAATTGGTGGATTTGTGTGTCTGTCTGTTTTGTGTGAAACACTCAGGAGATCTTCATTGTCCAGGGTAAAGGCCAGATATGAAGTACGTGAAATGTCTGGAGAATCAGGTCTGGAGGTTATCTGAAGTTGTCCTTTCACACCTGTAGTGTACAGTCTGACCTGTGCCACATGTGGTGCCGAGGTAGCACATGCAAGGGTCACAGCATAAATAAGTCTTTATAGGGGAGTATGTTCACTCAGCAGCCATCATTGCAACAAAGCCCAGATGTTAGACACCAGGCCTGATCTCCACATCGAGGGGGACTTTAACCAACGGAGCAACAACATTGTCAATGCTGTTCCGTGTGGAGTGTAACCAGCAAGATGATTGGCTTGTTTAGTTAAAGCATGGGGCTGAATGGGGGACTCCCATTCATACTTCTACCTGTCTCCTCATTTATAACATCTCATGACCCACTGAATTCTCCAGAAAGTGACATACTTTACCCAGATTTTGTACTAGATTGCAGGTTAAGTCTGGTATAAATGATTCATACATTTGTATACACACATCCAATTCCTCCTGGTAATGTCCAGAAAGGTTCAGGGATTCTGAGCATATGTAAAGAGGGCTTAAGGGTCTGCTCAGCTTCAGATGTTCCATGTGTAGTCTCAGGAGTCCTCTGTAAAGTGTCCTCTCAGTTAAACCATAAAGTAGCATCAGAAGTGATAACAGGATTTCAGCAGTTTCTCCCAGGTTTTGGCTTGGGGGTGTTTTGGCAGCTAAATACGAGTTCCTGAATGGGTCCTGGCTTGGATGCTTGTACAGTTCAAGGAGAAACCTTTTAATGATTTTAACCTGTCCATTATTTGGAGCGTCTTGAAACTTTAGAAAAGGGCTTTATTCCCCTGCGTATGGGACATTTTTGTTTTTGGTTTTATGTTTAGACAGAGTTAGCTTAATGGATTTGTGTTGACGCTGACGGTGGGGGGCATCTGCATTAATTGCTACCTGCATCACGAAGGGCTTTGCACAGTGTTATGGTGTGGACACAGGTGTTTCAAGACAATATTGAGAGTAAAATGGGAGGAAGACAAAAGAGGAGTGATTTAAAGAGAAAAGTCTGAGCTCTGAAAGAAAGGTGGTGGTGGAATGCTTCAGTGTGGTTTAGGGTGTGTAGAAGAGATCCCCTCCCCCACGTCTACCCTCGCACACTGTACCACACTTCACACCAACATACTCCATCTAGCTCCCCAAACCTGTCCCAACCGACAGGCCCTATATAAACGTGAACTTCGGATCGACAAAAGCAAACTCCTTAGTGTGGGGAATGGAATTACAAGAGAGAGAAAAACAAAGGAACGGTTGAGCATGGAGCTAGACTCAGGATGAAAGGTAGACTCAAGATTAGAATACAATCTGTATGTTGTTCAGTTGAAATGGATTTTTGATTGGCTGTCTCATAACCAGTCCCATCTGATCCATCTAATTGTTGGCATCAGAGGCTGTTGATTTGCTGAATGAAGTGTCAGATCTGGGTTGGAGTTGAATCCTTATGGAAGGTGTGCAGCAACTGTTGGATCAAAGAAATGTATTTCCATTTCTTGCCATAATTTTAAAGCACCTGTCCTTTACATTTTCATGACCATAACTGAAGTGGAGCCTCTATTGTTTACATCAACAATGTCCTCCCTTGGAGCAAGTCCCCAACTCCCAGGGAATGGGTCCATGGCAACAACAACCCAACACAGAGAGCAAGTCAAAAGTGGTCTTTATGTACACGTCGTCCATCACCAACACCCAAAGAAACATCCCCACTGCCCAACTGGGTGGCTACAGTGCTACTTGAGCAGAGTTCAGCAAAGTCTATTGTGTCTTCTTACCATTGTGCTCACCCCTCATGTCTGTCTCCTTACTTGGGAAGGCGGTTCTCCATCTCCTCACCAAACACCCCACAAGGCCAATCTAATGTTCTGGAGATAATTGTACAATCAAAAAGCCTGATGATATGACTTTAATATGAAGACAGTGATCTTCATTTGATGTCCCTGTTCCCTCCTATAATTTACTTGTGATATTTAGACAGAAAAGCAGACGTAGCTTAATCTGCATCTGCCTCGTCCTCAGAAACAAACCACTGCTTTACCGAACAGAGGCTCTTTTATAGCCACTTCGTTTTTCCTCATTTTTTTCAGTGCTGGGCCTCGTTATCAAAGCTGGTGAGATATTGGCACTGGGATCTGGTGAATCACAGCTAATTGCTGTGTGTGCAAAAGGGCAACACTGGTCTCTGCCTTACTTGTCTACTTTGCATATTGTCTGGACACCTCAGTGGACCTCAGCATAGGTCTCAGTGTGTTGCACTCAGCAAACTCAGCTTTTGTGTTGTCTGAGGCTATCGCTGACTCTTTTAAGGCCACAGTAAAGGTTACGGGAGTGAAGATAAGTCTTCGTCAACAGTGAACGCATTTCCAGGCATAGATAAATAGAAATGCAGAACAGGCAGAAAGTGCAGCGTGTGGGAAAACAAAAACACTCAACTTAAGCTGAAAAGTTTAATTTTTAATAGTTTGTAATGGAATGGACGTTGTTGGATAAATAATGGATAAAAATGTGATTCGTCATGTAAAAAAACTTCAAACCTTTGAAGGGTTCTTCACACATCTCTTTTAAGTGTGTGGCCTACTTAAGGGGTTCTATAGTCACTGATCGCTGATTTTTATGGCAAACGAAAAATCCATCAAACCCTACATGACTTCAACCTGCTGCTCATCTAAACTGATCATGCCCCAAAACAATCATGCCTCATATTGAACAGCAATATGAGTACAGCAGCTTGCAGTGATCTTTGTTCGTGCCACTTTATGCCACCGGATGCCACCTTTAGTTTGAGGTAGATATTGGCTTCATATATGAATTTCCATTCTACCTTAAATAGTGCTGCTGTATCAGACATGTACTAGCACCAGAATGAAGCTGCTGCATCATTTAAGGTGCAACGTAAAATAAACTCAAACTATTTTTTTATCACCATCCAATGTTTACTTTTTGTGTTCACTTTTCTTTGGCTGTTGATGGTACCCGATCAGATTGATGTCTGATATGCTCTGACTGGTCTGAATGGGAGTCTGCCCCTCATACACTACTCGATTCTCTCTCCAGCTGTGATCTCAGACTCCAACTCCAACTCAGAGAATTACAGAAACAGGGTTAAAAAAACCTAACTACACCATCATACACTCTGCAACACTAGATTTGTAGACGAGATGAGTTTTCTTGAGGAGCACAATCTCCAGAAAACACAACCAGGCTGGACACTGTTAAAGCCAAAATCCACACATTACTGCAGTCCGTCCATTTATTTTTTTTAATAGAGGAAAGAAGGGGTCCTGGTCTTTTGAATGTATGACAAACCCTGCACTAGTGAGCATTAGTGCACTTGGCCTTCATCTATAGTCAATGAACATGGTGGCCTTCAGCTAAAGAGCAGTTCAAAGCTGGTCCAATGTAATTAACACTGTCAAACACACTCTACTCCCTTATGGTTGATTACAAAGCAGCATTTCCAGCTACTATGTTGGGCAGAAATGTGGCGAGACTGGTTAGTTCCTAATTGTTCTGTGCTCACAAACCCCAAAACCAGTTCTCTCCAGTGAACTAAGTGGACTAAGGGGACAAGGCTTGTTCTTCAGATTCCTCTGCCTTGCCATGTTTGCTTGGTGCAGTGCATGAAAGCAGGCGGCGCTGATAAGAGTGTGTGATTGAAGCTTGGAAGCGTTTGGCTGGGTGAGTCAGTGTTTATGTGCTGGCTTAGTCACTCCTCTGGAGCGCGCTCAGATGAACTTTGATTAGGGAAATTGGCTAGGAGGCTCTCTCATTAAGACACTGCTATTGACTTCCAATGATCTGAGATGATGATGATGAGGAGAGAGAATGGGAGTACTGTTTATCACAGCTTTCTATAGAAACTCAGGCTGTGCCTCGTGAGCACAGGAATGATGAACAATGCAGGAGCAATGCAGAAGTAGTTTAGAGATCAAATGTGCTTAGTGGTGGCTTTTGGATTGCTAATGATTCATTCATTGTAGACGCTAGAAGATGAACCATTCTCATCTCGAAAACTAGGATGTGTCTGACTGCTTTGCATTCTTTCACAAGTGCTACAGATGTTTCTAATGGGCAGGTCCTTCAAGTAATCTTCATTGCATCATTATTTTTAAGCATTTTTCTGGATAGGTGAAGGTGAGTTCACCAGTATCAGTGTATAGCAATTTGGAAGTTGCTTTCATGACTACCTTTGGTCTGGAGTTTTGGACCTGTCAGTAATAAAAGGTATGAAAGGTACCGCTTACTACAGACTGGACCAAAGGACCAGAATTTGGTCTGACCTAAAGTGGTGGTCTCTGTCTGGATCAACTGAACCGTGATCAGATATGTTTGCAGTGTGAAAACACTTTATTGGACGGTTTGAACTTTTGGACCAATTACTGGATGCTGAGGCAGGCTGCTGTCACAACTCATACAGTAGAAGATGACAAAGAACTGGAGTTTTACCAAAACATTATGGCTGCAAAAGACCACCCTTATTTCAACACAGAATCTAAAGGATCAAATGAAGTCTGATTCTTGCAGGGAGGCAGAATTTGGCACAACTCCACTGGTGATGTTGAAAGACAAAACCCACATATATGTTCACATTTTTACATGAATGTACCAGGTACCACTCTGACATTCAGACCTTCCCCATCTGCCTTCTCCCGCAAGGGATTCAAAGTCCTTACAGAGTAAACAACTTGAGCATATGACCATCCCTTTGGTTTTACTCTCTCCTTTTTTATTTTCCCTCCACCGAAGTAGTTGGTAATTGACCGTATGAGTCATTAGGTGGAGAATTCCCTCCAGTAGCAGCCTTCCCCTCTGTCTAATGTGCAGCAGCTGTACCCAAGGGGCTTTCAGATCTGCTGCTACAGGTAGGAGAGCCTCCCAGCATGGGCTGTAGACCCTATTGGGGATGGGAAAAACACCACTCTCTTTTACTTTTGCTTTGGTGAGGAGGTGTAGTGTTATTATCCGAAGCTCTAGAGAGAAAGGCAAAGTTTGGGGACACTTTTCAGTGTATAAAAATGTGAATTTAGTTTTTGTTTTGCAGAGATTTCCCACAAATGGAAAGCTGCTTAGATGATTCCATTACTCTGTGGGAAACTTTCTCAAGCTCTAATTTGGGATATTCAACCCCCACAATACTGCCTTAGGTGTGATACGGTACTCCTACTTAAATGTTTCAGAGCCCAAGTTGTATCTTCACCAGATACCATATCCTTATCTCTTTGGCTTGACTGGCACAATCCACCTTGTCAATCAAAATGACCACAAATCACCATTCACCAGTGCCCGGCTTCCTCTTATGGCTGTGGGTCAGTTGAAGAGGTCACCTGTAACTTCTTTTAGGCATCCTGTTAAGTGCGGCCTTATCTGCAAGGCCTCTCAGCAGGGTGCTAAACCCAAATGTATGACACTGTGTGGCTGAATAACCTCAGTGTGGAGTATGGGTCCTTGGCAGTGAACCACCCTGATTGAACCTAATAACAACTATGGTTCCTCTATTAGCCATTTCCACCACTACGCCTCCCAGGTCTGCCCACAACCTACAGCTGTGTTCTCAATGAAATAAAGTACATAGTTTGAGGTCCACTGCGATTTGTACCAATGAGATTGGCCCTGCTGCTATGACTTCTACATCCTCTCTGAGCTTCCATTACTCGTTTATACCTCATTTATAGCTTAATAGCTGCAGTAATCCCAGCCTACATCATCCCAATGTCAGCACTGGCTGAGTCAACCTCTTGCACTGTGAGTTCCCTTATCAGTGGCATCCTGCTGGTGTTTCAAGATGCCACCATCTCTTTGCGAAGTCAGGCCAGAGGGGACACAGAGACGCAGTCCCCCCTCTTGCGGTCAGCGCTAGAAATAGGAAGCGGGCCAGGGCTCCATCTGGTGTCAATCACAGTTTCTCCGGGACATCCTTCAGTTCCGAGCAGAGCTGGAAAAGATCCAAAGTTTGCAGGCTGGTGACTAGCTGAGGTAATGTGAAGCAGACTCCTTTCACATATGGTCTGAATTGATAAAGCATGCCTGTTCTACTGCGGGAGGTTTTGTATTTGCAGCATATGAAGAGCCATCTGGAGCACCTGTCACATTGTTAGTTTTTGCGTCATGAGGATTCATTTAGTGCATTATGCTGCATGCTAAAATGACAGCTGTTTTTCATTTTAACCCAACCTTTGCTGTCTACCATACTTCCACATATTAGGGGAGCAGTCCACGCCATTGGGGAATATGTCACACTTTTATTTTCAGATGTAAATCATGCAGTTTGTTAGCAATAAATTCACCGTTGCTGCTGTAGGCCAAGCGCCATCGTCATGGGTTATACGTTGCACTGTCTTCAAATGCTAGTAGCTGGAATGTCAAGATTGAAGGCTCTCTGACCAATAGCTTGTTCCATAAATAAGATGGATTTCATTTGCTTAATCTCGAGAGTGATGATGCAAGCTAAATCATCAGATGGAAGAGGCTCTGAAGTCATCTGACCTGGGTTCAGTTTGGCACTATCTATATAGCTTAGGCTCCAGACTAGATACGATATGACAAGTTGTGCAATGTCACAGTGATCTTGTCCACACTCTGACAGAGAGAGAGAGAGAGAGAGAGAGAGAGAGAGAGAAACTATCTTTCATCTCTGATTTGTGGTCAGGAAAGGATGACAATCATACATAAGTAAATGGATGGAGAACCGGTGTGCGGTACTCTCACTTTCATCCCTTCAATCAGGATTATTAGCAGTATGAAGGTACTAATCAACCATAATTGAATCCTTATAATACAGGAGGAAAAATTCACTGTTCATCCACAATTCCGTAATTTCACTATCCTGTGCTGCCCCTACGTTTTAACATTATTAAACCAATTCAAAGGGAAGGATGCAAAATATCATCTCCCTTTCTCGCAGACTTCTCTATAAAGCAAAAGCAAACTTGATAGGGGCATATTTTTCTCCCCTCATTGCTGTGTAATTATGGGCACAGAACATTTCACTTAGACACTCATTTAGGCAGCTTCATTGTCATCGCAAAGCCTCATTACCATAAAACAAGGCTACATTATGCTAATGATATTTGATATTAGGAGTAATTGAAGTTTTTCAGGGAGGGCTTATGGAGTCTCGGGCTGCGGGGGAGCTCTGGCTGGCATTTCACAGTTGCTGGTATTTATGAGCGTTTGGCCCCAGTCTACAGTGCTTGGCTGTGCGTTCTGCGGTAAGTAGAGACTGCAGGGGGCCGATGAGAGAAGCACTCAGTGACACAGTAGGGTAAGTAGTCTTACCCTGCAAGACTCGACACACTTGCAGCCTCCACTCTGAAACTCTAGCCTGGTGACCTTCTTGTTTCAGACACAGCGAGCGACACAGCCCTCGTGCTGAAAGAGAATACTTCCTTTGTGTCACTTTGAGTTTAGGTTTTTCATATTGTCTCAACTCTGGATTTTTTAACTTTCAGTAGTTCAAAGTTTGCATTATAAACACAGTAGTCGTTTGCACGGGTCCATAGCAACCCTTGAACTCATTACTCCACGTCTACCTTGTCTGCTCTTCTGGGTGACAGTGGATCAAAATACATTCATGGTTTTCAGGAACTGTTCAGGGATCAGCTGACGAGAGTGAAACTCGGTGGGCAGGTTTGATGCACTGAGAGACACTGCTTCTGTATGTGTAGCTCAAGAGCTATTGCCCATATCAGTCTAAATTTTTAATAATTTATTGTGACTAGTTACCTTTATGTTCCTTCTGAATAGCTGTGCAGTAGGGTGCTATTTTATAAAATGAGTGTATAACCAATCAGTCACAGCCTGTTGGTGCACAGAATCAAACCTGGCATTTCATTCGCAAACTGTTGGTTCAGGGACTCAACCAGCACTTCAATCTCAGTCTTTTGGTTGAGGGACTCAAACTGGCACATCATCTGCAGCCTGTTGGTTCAGGAACTAGAACCAGCAGTTAAGTCTCAGTCTTTTGGTTAAGGGGCTCAAACTGGAACTCCTGAGTAGTGAATTATCAAAGACAGAAAACTACAGCACTTACACATTAGAGCCCATTAGGTTTCGACACATGAATAAATGTAAATACTGTTCTATTACACATATAATGCTCTTTATTATTCAGAATATGTCATTTTAACTCTGACAGTGCACTCCAGATGTAGTAAACATAGAGATTAAACCTCTGTTTTCTTCAGTGTGGTATTTTTGATGTCTGTCTTCATTGAGCTACTATCACCCCATATAGAGCTAGCCTGCTGAATGGAAATATTTTCAAAAACAAAGGATGTAAATCTCCCTCTGGATACTTGAGGGAATTTGAGGGAACTGCCAGAACTTCTTCAGTTTCAGCTTCTCAACATTTTGACCCCACCTACTAGGGCTGGACGATAAATCGAAATTTATATCGATATCAAAAACGGGATTTCATGGGGTGTCGTAATTTGTTCACATCACATATCATATCGTAAATTTTAAATATATTGCGATATGATTTTGTTGGTCCATATAAATAATGACCCAAGTTTGTATGAATGGTTGGTGAAACTGTTTTTAGATTAATGCTACAGTTTTAATTGATATGTTCCTCAAGGACAAAGCTGATTCATTTCACCAGCATCTGAGAACTATCTTCATAATTAATGTAACACTCTCAGGTAAGTCTGACTGTGTTTTTTATGAGTGGGCTGTCAAATGATATTCCACTTGAATGCAGGATTTAATAAACCCCTCTCTTTAAAGTGTAATGAAACAAGCCTTCACCTCTGTGGGTAAGAAAACAGCATTGCATGCTTGGTGGAGTGTGTGTTCTCATGGCTTCACGAGCTGTCTGTGGAACAATAGCATGATAGACAGTGGCTATTATCAGCACTGACGGCCACGGTTCTCCTCAGCTGTCCACCAGTCCACGGACCCTCTAGCAGCCTGCAGAACAATGGCACTTAATGTGTGGTCCTGTCTTGTATCAACTTCTCATAAAAATCACATCCCAGCAGGCTGTAGGTATCCTCTATAAAGTTAACATCCCAACTAACAAGATTGTAATTAGTGGTTGCCATAAGCATCAGCAGGAATCTGGTGGAAACTGTTTTACAACAGTCAAATTAGAGAACTCTGCACATATAGATCACAGTCTTAAGAATTTTGCTCTTATATTTAACTGGAAATTAGGGAAATGGGCATACTCACTAAAAGGAAATCATATTATTTTCATTAAATTTATTCTAGCCCTTGTCTTTTTTTGTCAAATTTAGAAAGTGGAGATCATCATTTACAATCACTTGCATTAGAAGAGTTGCATGGAACACATGATGTCTTCAGCTGACCAGAAGAAATTTGTAAATTCTGTTTTTGAGGAATTTATTTTTCATTACAGAGCCTGTTTCTGGAATATGCAGCTCTTATATGGAATATAAGAGGTTGGGATGTTAAAAAGAGCCTTACAATCCAAACTCCAATCCAAAGTTCTCTCAACACTGCACTCCTGTTGAGATGCTCACAGTTGTGCCAGTGTTTTGCCAAAAAAAATGGACAACAGGAATTGCATGTGCACACAGACTGAATTTGTCCTCTGCATTTAACCCATCCATGCAGTGAGGCACACACACATACACACTACTGAATTCACACACTAATGGGCAGTGAGCACATGTGCCTGTAACGGTGGGCAGCCCTATCCAGGGTGTCCCGGGTCACAGCTGATGTTAAGTGCCTTGCTCAATGGCACTTCAGTCATGTCCTGCCAGTTCAGGGAATCAAACTGGCAACCTTCCAGGCCACGGCTGCCCCCTGGAGGTTACAGGTCTCCAAACAAGGAATTCAAATGAGCTAGCCTTTGGATTTTTTGTACTTGAAGATTTGTTTGTAAGCTGTGATTTGGACTTGTGACTCTAATGTCTGGAAACTTCCAGTGTAAACCAGTATGCTGTCAATAATAAGGTATTTCAGTGCTGTTTAATGTTTAAAGTATTGTGAGAAAAGGAAGAGAGAGGAATAACACCACATACTCTGTACTGCACAGAGCAGGGTTCTGTTGGTCTTTCATTGGCACCGTGAAGAATTCCTTTTCTGTTCACTCCACCATTGCTTTCTCCATTCGTTATCTTCAGAATGTGTCTATTTCCCTACTTGGTTCTACATCCAGACATTCCAGGTTGGATTCAGCTGCCAGACTGGAAAAAGAGCACAACTTCATCTTTCTGATTTTAATTAGATCACAGTGGCCTCTTGCTGTGGAGGAAAGATGCAAACAGTGCGGTTGTTGGACAATAGATGAATGCGGCTGTAACTCCATTGGTCCATGGGCGTAAAGGGCTTGACATGGAAATGTTGGTGGAACTCGGGAGGTGGAGGCTCTGTCAATGACTCCACTGGGAATGTTTATTACTAACACCACTCTTTCATACATGCGCAGTCTGGACTTGATGTAAAACAGAGAAGGAAAGAGAACCAGAGTTTTGTTCTTTATTGTGGTCTTTGGTGGACCTGCAGGAAGTCGCTGCTTCCCTGAGAGTGTGGGAAGAAAAATCTGTGCCCTATACTCACATATGCTGTTGGGAAACCAGTCAAAAACATCATTGCATACTCCTCTTCTCTGGTTCCAGCCTGCAAGATGGCAATAATAACAAAAGAATACCGTCCCTAAAGCGATTTCCACGCCTGCTCAAGGCCTAATCTTAATTGCCGGAGTGCAAATGAATCTTTCCTAACAAGCATTTTGAAGACGTTGTTCATTCTCAGACTGAAGCTCTTGGTCAGCAGTAACAGGTGTCTGGATCTAGCCTGACTTTTTTTTGGGGCATCAGCTAACACAATGCAGCCCTTATTTGTGGAATACCTGTGTCAGACTGACTCTGTAGTCACTCCACAGGGAACAATGGGCTCCTTTCTCATTCCTCCACCTCCCTGCACTCCTCTGCCCCACCAGCAATTCTTGCCCTCTATTTTTTTTTGGCAAAAGTGAAAATGCCCCCTGTGGTTATTGTGCAAAGATTCACACTCATGTTATCTAAACGTTGGCATGACATTTGTGTGCGCAGGATTAAATGCATCAGCAGTGGACTATAGGTTACTTTTATGTTGAGTAGGATGACGTGACATAATAGAATGTGAGGAATTTTTTCTTTCCCGCCATCCAGGATGGATCATATTGTGATTTTAAATCCAAGCGTAACAATAGGGGTCTTGTTACTTGGGCGCCTGGGTTTTTGATTTTGGCCCACTGTGTTACTGAGGGGGTGGAATGTGGGCTGTTGTGGTATTTTATGGCGCATCTGCTGCTTATGGTAACAGTAGCTGAATCTCCAGGTCCTGAAAGAGCTGCCTCTAAAGCTGCTCCCACAGATTAATATGCTCTCAGACTGATCTAGAAGCATGAAGAACCCCAAACATTCATCATTTAATACCAGGGATGTAAGAAAATATTGATATATTTAAGTATTGTGATTTGTTTTGCAATGCTGTGTCGATTCTCACACAGTGTTGATTTTGAATTAATAATAACCTGTAAAGATTGGTGGCAGAGAGTGTTTTAATTTCTGTTTTGTTTAAAGCCTGACTTCTAGACTAGCCCAAAGGTTTGATTGCATAAATGTGGTTGGGTTTTAATTTTTTTTTATTTAAATTGATAATTTTAATGGTCCAATATTGGACACTATGGGATACTATTACGCAGAGATTGATCTTCAACCTTCTGCCAGAGGGAAAAACTGAAATTTCACAAAACATTTGAATAACTCCACTCGGAGGTCTTGCCCTACAAACATAATAAACACACACCCAGCAAACCCCGAAGGGTATTTGATACTGTTGTAAAAGAAGAGACATGTTTCTGTTTGTGAGACAGCGCAACCCTTGAAGGCCCATCATTTAAGAAGTTCAGCCATTCATATCATAATAGCATGGCTACTCCAGCTGTTACTGGGGGATTATGAGGCAAAAAAATATATAAAAACTCCCACATTACCCCTATAACTGTTGTTTTTACACAGATCTCGGAGATGTGAGATGCATTATAATGAGTCTCAGCTGCAGCTAATAAAGCTGTGCCTCAGAACCCACCTGCTGCCTCACAGCACACAGAGCACCCACAACACAACAGGGCCTCCTTCTGGAGAGAACTTGAGTTGACTTAATCTTCAGGGCAATGGTAGTGAAATATAACTAATCATATCAAATCGGAAATCAAAATCAATTGTGACCGTGTGAATTGGAATGACAAAATCAGTGGTGGTGCACAACCCTAATAAGAAGTAAACCTAGGTACCAGTCATGTAAGCAGTACCCAAAACAACAAACAAAAGGTTTAACACAGAGTTTCCTTGTTCAAGATGACAGTCTTAGCTTGATGGTTAGAGAAGTGTGCTTGGACATGGATGGTTGGTGGTTTAATCCTCCAGGCTGGCAGGGGTTAAGGGATAGCACTTTCTTGGTCCTCAGTATTTATGGCAGGGGTGTTCTTGAGCAAAGCACCTAATCCTCAACTGCTCTGTTGGTGCTGTGTAAAGTTTTAGGGAATGATGGAAACAGCCATAAGTCCACAAGATCTTGATTTATTAGCATCTCCCACTTTAGCTTAAGCTGTTGTTTTCCATAGCTTCGGTGTCTTGCCTGGGACTTTTGTCCATTTTATTGGTGTCATGACTCCATGTTCTTTGCTTCTGATGTCGTTTTTGAGAGGTAGCTGTTTCGGTGAAGCTGTAGTAAACCGTGTTAATTTGAAATCCAGATTGATTCTCCGCAAGACAGTTCAAGGTGATTGATGGCGACTAGCTGCACGTACGACTTCCACGGGAAATCAATTAGGCCGAGGTCGTAACCTGCGTGAGAAAGCTTGGCAGGCAATGGCAGAAAGAATCGTCCTGCTGAGATCTGCACCCTCCATCTGCTCAAAGTTTCAACAGGTTTATCTTGGCGCTTCATGTTTAGTTTGCAGATACATGTCCCTCCATGTTTCCCTGCTTTGTCTCGGGCATTCCTGTGTAAACTCCGTATGTTTTCTTTAGCTGGCACTTGTTTTTCTGCAGCTGGAGATTTTGAATGGAAAAGCTAACTGCAAACACCGCAGACAGCAACTTGTGCAAGAACATTCGAAACAGTAAACGCATCTTGTTTTTGGAGAGGCTCAGCCTTGGAGATTCAGGTGGAGATCTGATATTATCTGTCTTGATAGACTATAAAGTGTTGGTTTGATTTATTCTTCTCATGATAACTTCTGTCTTCATCTCCTCAGTGCTAAATCTTTGGTTATGCAGATGAGACCTGCCTGTGCTGTGATGATTGAGCAGTCTCGGATTCTGCTTAGGCTAGGATTGTTTCACCGGAGGAGGACAAAGCAATAGGAGATGATGAGTCACTGTGAAGGATAATAGTGAGGGATTCGAGCCTGATGGGGTCTGCTGTAGGGGGCCGATATCATGGAAAATTGAATTTGCATTAATATTTTGAAATGCAGTTTTTGGGGCAATATGCAAACATTGATAAAGTTTCAGAAAGGAACACCTTAAAAAATGATGGGCCTGCCCAGCACTGCATCAACCAAATGAGAAAGTTTTTTAACACATGACCAATAGACAGGAGTCACTTTAGTGAGGAGTCTCACTTTTGTGTTGCTAGAAACAAACAACAAAACTGTGTGTATAGACAAGGTGGTCAGTGACGAGAGCAATGGTTTCTTGTCACGTCACACATCCAAAAGGCCTGGTGTCATGTCGGTTGGTGCAATTTCGTATAATGATAGGTCATCTTTGGGCTTCATTTTAGGCACTTTCACAGCCCAACGTATTGCTGCCATCTCAAGAGCTCACCTAGACGACACAGATACTATGCCATGGTGAGTTTCATCACCAGACCTACAGTATCCCTTATTGAAAATGTGAGATGCTATTGCATGTGCTACGAACACTCCACCCCTACTGCAAAATCTGCAGGAACAGAGTGAGTATTTCAAGTTGCATGGGATGGATTATCACAGGTCACTTTATACACTTTATACGCTTCTGTATGTGTAGCTCAATGAATAAGAGCATTGCAGATCCACACTTTCTTCTGGATGCAACTATTTGTGCAACTATTTCTTTTATTATTTTTTGATGATGAGTGTATAAAGAGGGTTTCAGACCAGACTGCTATTCAAATAAGTGGGTAGCCAATCAGAACTTTTCAAAGCCACAATAATTAGGCAAAAAGCCTGTTTAAGTGTGTCATCTTAAGCGACCTGTTAGAAGATCTTGTAAAATTGTGAAATTATTTATGAGTGTTTTAAGTGTACAAACCATACCAGTGGGCTTCAATAAAAATAAAATATAAGAAAAAATGTGGGATATGGACCCTTTCAAACAATCCTGACAGCTGAGTGAACACTCTGTCTGGTCTTGCTCATTAGAGTCATTCTCAACGCTGCGTCTCTGTTGCTTAAACTCTGAATAATTGAAAGCTGAGACCTCTGTAGGAGTGCTGTCCCAAGCTGACCCATTTTCAATAGTCACATGACTCGTATCTTGCTACTTCAATGGCTGGGTAAAACAGAGACAGTACTGTGTGGGTGTAAGTGCATGGGTGTGGCCTGTGACTGTCTGCTGTCTGCTGAGTTCAGGCATTGTTTAGTGGTAAATTAGAACATTGTTTTGGGTTCTAGACACCTACTGTGGCATGCAAAATTTGGGCAACCCTGGACAGGAAGTCTGTTACTGGGAATAGTTAAGTGAGTAGATGACCATCTCCATGGTCTCCAAAAGGATCTGAAAGGCTTTTCTACATTTCATGCAAAATTAGTGTGTTGCTTTTGTTTTACACCGATTTAGAATAAGGAGAGGAGCACCAATAGCATCCCTCACGTTTACATTCGTGGATCGGTCTGGTGATGCAACTGGCCATGGCATTGTATCTGTGTCTTCAAGAGAAGCTCTTGAGATGCAGCCTCATGTGGACAAGCCCAATATTGGAATAGGGCACCGGCGTGCATTCAGAAGACTAGCTTTTCCATTTCTGTTTTACATTCCTTTGTCGAAGAAAAGTGTTTATTGTAACCACACTCAAAAACTCAACAGTATTGAGCATGCATCATGAATATTTGTTTTTCATACCTTGATGTAACCTTCTGTACACAGCTGAGAGGCTGAATGAGAGAGCGATGGAGAAGAGAGACATGTGTGGGAATGTTGGAATTAGGCATTGTGCCTTTTACCCTGTCTCAGGTGTGTGTGTGTGTGTGTGTGTGTGTGTGTGTGTGTGTGTGTGCGTATAAGATTTCCTTCCGCTTTCCTCTCCTTTCTTCTCCTTTCCCCTCAGCTTGTCTCAGAGCAGAAATGAGGTGAGTGTGTGTGACCCCCTCAAATGAAACAGGTGTGTTTCCAGACACGATTGCCTTTGTTTTGGCGGATGAACGAATTTACTCTGCACCACACACACACACACACACACACACACACACACATACACGTCCACATTCAGAACTGACCACAACAAAGGCATCGTGTACATTCATAGGCTCTTACTCTATATGTGGGTTTTATAAGTGTGTGTCGGCCAGTCTGACGTTACCATCTGGCAGTATTGCTTGTAAAGTAACACTGCGCCCTTGGATACATCAGTAGCGCCTTGTCTAGAGATGCCATATTTATGTAGAAACACATGCCAAGTTCATGTGTAGGTCCTAATGGCAAAATGGAGCTCAGGAGTTCAGCTTTCTGAAGCATTGTGATGTTCTGTAAGGAGCTGTACACTCTTATAAGTAAAGGGAAATGTTTCTGGACTTGGACATGCAGCGTATATATGTTTTAGACACCTTTACTTTTAAGCAGATGTCAGTCCATATCACAATATGAAATTTTAGGAGTTAACCTGGACCTCTTATCAAATTTACTATTTGATAAGGCAGTCACTCAGTCCAGTACAGTGAGGATCTGAAAAAGTACCAGTGCCGATTTTCAGGTTCTGGTTCAAATGTAAATGGTACCCATCCCTTGAAATAATGCATTTATTCAGAGATATACACATTCAGTGTATGCAGTTCCCTTCCCCTTTTCCCCTGGTCTGGTCACGTAGCTCTGGTTCCTGCATGATAGATAATTCTGCTGCAAAATTTGATGTGTGCATTTTTAGGCTTGGAGGCAAAGTTCAGTATCCATATACTGAATAGCATTATTGACCAGCACTGCAATTTTAAATGCATGGCCATAATTATAGCTAATATATGAAGAGACCATCTCTAAAGTACAGACTCATCAAGATGCTTGCGAATGAATGTATATTGATCACACTGGGCTGCTTACCAACCTTCAGTTATGCTGAGAAGACATGTACTATTGGGAAAAATGCCTGATCCTGTTGGTTAAAGTACCATAATTGAATAAAATAATATATGGTGGGCACCGTCTGGGCTGCGTCAGCAGAATTGTCACCTTGGTTTCTTGCTAAAGGTGTTAATAGATGCTGCAGTAAGTATGTAAGTGTGCAAGGTATCACTGTATTGCTGTAGTTGGGGCTCGATCGCTGTGGTATACTATATGACATCACTGCATTAGCAGAGCAGCCTGGACCACTCACACTCATCAGTCTGACACTGTTTATTTTCAAACCATCTGTGTCATGATGGTGCTATTGATGAGACATTTGGTGTAAATGACAACTTTTATACTCTACTCAACAGTCTGATCCAAATGACGAACCCGTACCACTATTCAGGTTGTCAGCAAAACTAACATCCATGCCATCTTCATCTGCCTTAGCAAGGGGTCGATCTCCCATTAATTCATCCATTATTTCGTTAAAATGGAAATGCACACAGATCAGAACCACTTTCAGCATTCTGACCCTGGGTTTGTAATACGCTGACTTTAGGAACTTAATTTGCTCTACAGTTTGTGTTAGAACCCACTGTCTTTTGCTCAAATACTTGTGTGAACACCTTGTTATTGAGAGCTTTACAGCCGTCCATTCTCTGAACACTTTGGAAGTCTTTTAAAGTTCCTAGCCTAAACTTTGGGTCCTCTGCAGACCAGTTCTTCACTCCTGCCATGTTTAACTTTCTAAACAGCCACTATGATGCAAAGGCACATATGTAGAACGTACTTAAATTTCTGATTGGAAATGTAATCAGATACACTTGTTTACATGGCTATTATTCTTCTATTTAGTGGATTAATTAAAGTATAACCCACCTTGTTCAATCGGAATTGGAATGGCCTCAATGCCAGACTTCTCTATTCCGATTGAATTAAATCATGGATGTATTCTATTCTGTTTTATTCTATTCTGACAATGAGCAGTTATTTGGATTAATAATGGTGCATATAAACATATAAAAGTAAACATTTAGTTAAACATAATTATTAAACATAGCAAGTGTCAATAGGTCTGTAGGAAGCTTTTCAATTAGCAGTCTGAATTTTGGACAGAATAAACAAGGCAAGTACTTTGCAAATGGATCTTAACAATATGATTATATAGAGAAGATTCAGAGTATCCTACAGACATGATACACATCATCACAAACTACACAACTTACCCTATCAAATCATAACCATAACTGTCTAATCATTGTGTGATGAATTATCAACAAGTATGTCCGGGTCCCACCATAACATGGCTGAAATTTACAATCATTTCCAATGTCCACATATATATGTCCAACCTGCATGCAGACTCTAACTGATCAGCAAGAGGGGGCAGGGCTGATGATTTTATTCACTGGACACAGGGGTCCAGTAACATTGGGTTATAGATAAAAAAGTGAATAGAAGGGCTGTTTGTACAATTTCTTTGCTCACTTTTATTTCAGCATTAACGTCCAGAGAAGGGATAATACAACATAAATAACTAATAATAATATTATATTTTTTAATTATAATTACTACTAATAATAATAAATATTCAGGTTGTTGTTGTTTTTTGTATTACCGTCAAGCAGGTATTTTCAATTATTATTATAAATATCTTTGTCAATGTAATTATTACACATAATTCATCAAAATCATTGCAATGTCAGCTCAAAAACACTATGGAGGATCGTTTTCCCAAGACAATGTGTGAAATTTTTAGTCCTTATAAGCAGACTGGGGACCATGACTTCATGGGATCTGCAACAAACTGCGCCATTAGCCTGAAACAATTGGCATCAGACCACATCTCATGTTACCAGTTTTTAAGGGTCCAGTTTGCAAGCTCAGTTGAGGCACTGTGTCTCTAATGGGTCTTTTGCTTCCATATCCTACGGAGGCTAAAGGACGCTGCACCTGTTGGATTTGCTTTTGGGACGAAATCGAATCGCTTGTCTGTTTGCACAGATGCCTCCGTTCATCAGCAGTAAGCATCCCTCAGTGCCCACTGCTCTGTCCACTGTGGATGGTAATGTCTTCTATGACGTATTCCAGGTAAACATGTGACACTGTGAATTGAGGGATGGTAAATGTGCGCACAACATCTGGTGCATACGATCACGCCTCGCTTGAACGAGCTGGCTAGTGTTCAGCCTCACTCGCAAGATAACAGCTTAAAACCAAAAAAGGGTATTTCCAAGCTGTCCCCCGAGGTGCCCCTTCATAATCACATTTATATACTGCTATTCCATTTTTGGGCATGTCATTGTTTATTTTGGCTTATTTTACAGTCACTGAACAAGGCATAGAAGAGGGCAGCCAATCAGAGCACAGAATACATATAATTCTACTCTTTATCAGCTTATATATAGAATGTGGCTTGTTACTGTTCTTTAGGAAATCCTTAACATGGGTTTGGGACGTTATACTGTATTGTGAAAGATAATAAAACAAACATTTGTAGAGCGATAGCACCCAGTTTTCCCTTTAACAGACTCCAGAAACATCAAAGGCTTTGTTTCACTAGCGTGATAAGTGTGACTCATTTTCATTTAACACCTGATTGTACTTTGGCAGGGAAGAATGGGTCAGGATCCTGCTGACTTCTTATCAGAATCCAGCTCTCCCACCTGTTTCAACTGACCTTGCCTGAAAAGCACTTAAATGTGCGTGTCATCAGTGTCACCAGTGTTGGCTAAATATGCAAATACACATCATACTGAGGACTTTCATATGGATCTTATCATCTATTTGATCTGCTTTGGCGGCATTTCACAGTGACAGCTGAGTGAGGTCTTATTAACTGAGATCACTGTGAGTGGAGAAATATGCCCCGTAGTGTGGGTGGCCTACGGGGGGTTTAGTTAAAGACAGTGTGACTAAGATAAAGCTCAGGCTCATACAGAGGCATATGCAGCTGCATGTTTGTACAGCGATAGCCTCTTATTACTCACCTGTCTGATAGGAACTCTTGCCAGGGGTGTGATTTATGACAACAGCCACTTCTGTCAGCTCTGTTACTCTGCTGACCTCACTGTGGGCAAATGGCATGCTCAAATGCCCCATGCTTATTGGAAGAGCAACACTGACTTTAAACATCACAGCACTGAGTAGGTAAGGGCTGCAGTCTTTTCTGGATATCATTTTACAGAATTGTCTTCAGGTGTTATCAGCCAAAGCAAAACCTGACACTCTATTATACGGAGAGACTCAATATCAGCAGCTATCAAGCACAGTGCTTTGCGTTTTATGTTGCTAATAGTGTATTATTTATTAATGTATGCTATAGGATGTATAGTATAGTATAGTATGTATAGTTACATGGATCTAATGTCTACTTTTAACCCTTTGAACCGTGAAGTTCTGTTTGTGGGCCCCTTATTTGACATATATTACATATTATTTTTTAGTAATTATGCAAAAAATCATAGTGGGCAGTGAAAAATGTACAGCAGACAGTGAATAATCCATAATCCACTATTGCTAATTCATAGTAATAGTAAGTAATTACAGTAATTATACTGTTTTAACCCACTGTGTTAAAGTTAATCCTCCGCGTGTAACCCTGCCTCACACAGTGATACACGCATACACACTAGTGACTTTACATACCAGGGGGCAGTGAGCACACGTGCCCGGAGCAGTGGGCAGCTCTTTCCTCATCATTCCTGGGGAGAAGCTGGGGAGTTCAGTCACGTCCTGCCAGTTCAGGGATTCAAACCGGCGACTTGTCTCAAGGCTGGTTCCCTTACCACCAGGCCACGGCTGCTCCTGGGTACAATGATTAATTCATAGTTGATTCTGAATGGTGTACAGTAAATATTGACTAATACATAGTGGATACAGATTCATTCTGAACAGAGCTTCAAAAATAATAGTGGATACTGAATAATTATTAGTAGATACATATACATGTACATATAGGGGACAGTCAATAATTAACAGTGGATGTTAAAAGAATCACGCTGGTCACTGAATATTCCAGTGTATACTGATTTAATAATAGTGGATTGTGAATAATCTACAGTAAAGAATCATTATGGATACTGAATTATTGTTAGT
Source organism: Acestrorhynchus altus (assembly GCA_034509495.1). Lineage (NCBI taxonomy): Eukaryota > Metazoa > Chordata > Actinopteri > Characiformes > Acestrorhynchidae > Acestrorhynchus > Acestrorhynchus altus. The sequence continues at coordinate 19,828,752 of CM067518.1, forward strand.
AGATACTGACTAATTCATAGTGGGCAGTGAATAATTCTCAGTGGATGCAAAAAAATGTCACAATAGATCCCAAAGAATCCATAAGAGATACTGAATAATTTACTGTAGCTACTGAATAATACATATTGGTTAATAAATAATAGGTCTTAAAATGATCTCATTAACAGACAATCCAAATTTGAATTTGAGTAAAAATTCAGACATTATATGTAATCAAATCATACATATGGACACTATTGGATATTAAGCTATGATGTAACTTTACTCACTTTCATTACATCCATCAGAACACATAATGTGACATTTTGCTTACTATACTGAATTCATTTATGGTACATGATTAGTTTGAGCAGTGTTTTATTTGCACATCCATTCAGCCTGGGTTTGTACTGTAAAACGTTCAAACTACTCCCAAAGCTTCAGAAGTCACTACTGTGAGTTTGGTCTCAAATGAAGGAGCTGGCAACCTATTCAGCCTGACTTTCCTTCCGACGGAGCAGGGGGCCTTCTGGGGGCTGTTGCTGTTCTTATAATTTCATTAGCTCAGCTGTTAAAAGCAAAACACTGTTTTGATTTAGGGCTTCCTGAGTTTAGAGACTGAAACACACAGCATTAATCATTTTGTCCTCTCTCGAGTTTTGGGCCTGTGCAGTCGCCGCTGAGGAAAGAAAAAGAAATGGCTTCTGGCTGCACAGTCTCATAAACATGCTGATTTTTCTCCAGCCTATGGCACTTCACTGCAGATTTAGAATCCTATATTTCACGCATGATGTGGATCAGAGTCGACTAGAGTTAGACCAGTGTGCTCAGCTTGCTTCATATGTTTACACAAACCAGGGATATCTATGGTGGAGGGATGCATTGAGTTTAATCTGTGGACTCCTCCCCCTTAAGTGACATGTATTACATATTCATATCATAGTTAATTATGCAAAACATGTATAGCAGTAACTATATAGTAGATACTGTAGTACTGTAGTAGGTATTGGTTAATATGTAGTAGACAGTGAATAGTTAATAGCTGTTACTGAGTAATTCATAGTGGATTCTGAATTATCTATAGTATATATTGACTAATACATAATGGATACTGATTTATTTATAGTGGACAATACATTATTCACAATAGTTACCTCAAAAAACAGTGGATACATGAATAATCCATTTTAAATGCTGAATATTTATAGCAAACTGTGGCTAATTCTCAGTGATTACTAAAGTAATCATACTGGATTCTGAATAATCATTATTAAATACTGACTAATTCATAGTGGATAGTGGATAATTCACATCAGTTATAAAAAAAGAACAGTACATACTGGCTATTTCATAGTGGACAGTGAACACATCACAGTGGTTAATTAAAGGACACAAGTGCTTGATTTTTATTATTGGTTTACTTACATTGTTGCTCAGATTGACCACAATTGAACACCAGTACAGCATAATTCATATGGTGCATTTAACCCATGTGTTGTAGCAAACACACACACAAATCAATAGGGCAGTGAAACACACACACAAATCAATAGGGCAGTGAAATACACACACACACACACACACACACACACACACACACACACACACACACACACACACACACACACACATACCACAACATAAATTCTCTCAGCACCCAGGAAGCAACAAGCAGGAGTTAGGAACCTCCGTTCCTTCATTCCCCTAATATCTACCTCCTGCTGGTCCAGGCAATCAAAGCAGCATACCTCTGGTCCCAAGCCCACTTCACTAACCTTTAGTCTACAGGTGCCCCCAGGCCATGACTGCCCCCCAATATAATCAGTTCCTCTGTGCGTTAGTGATCAGTTTTGGTGTGAAGTTTGTTTTGGCTTGTTTTTCCAGTGGGAGGGACCTTTTATTGTCGTTGCAGTTAACACTTCAGAGTTCCTGATAAACACCCTTTAAACAAAAAAAAACATCACTGAAGTGCTAGAAAGTGAGTAAGCAACATGAAAGTGTGTGTGTGTGTGTGTGTGTGTGTTTGAGAGAGAGAGAGAGAGAGAGAGAGACAGAGGTGTGAGACTGGGGCACTGGGCCAGGTCGGAGATGAGTGGGCGAACAGCTGGGAGCAGAAGGGAACACATGGTTGAGGCATGGCAGCAGCAGATCAGTCCTCATCTGCCTCATTTATTTATTTTCTTTTTTTTTCTTCTTCTTCTTTTCATTGCTCTTGAGCTCAGAGTCAGGCAGCAGCTGGCTCCAGCCTGCTGGCTGGGAAAAACCACAAGACCTGAATGTAAAGCATGAACATCAGGAGCACAGGAGTGTGTGTATATAATCGTTTGGAGCCTTGTTTTGTTTTCTGTTCTCAGCATCTGTACAATTGCCTTTAGAACCTGTGATTATCACTGAGAGTACTTAACAAGTTGAGAGATATTATTTACTGTAGATCTGATCCCAAATATCTGCCTGTTTGTATAGACTGTTTAATTGTAATTATGTAACTACACATTCAGTTATATCGGGAGATTGTGCAGTGCATTTTTTTTACATTCAATTTACAGTCTGTTCCCACAGCCACATAAAATTCAATTCATATAATTCAAATTATAATAAAGTATATCTGCTTCTGCTTACAAAAACATATGCAGAGTTGTTTGAAAGAGTCCACGTTGCACTGTGGTTTTGCTATTGTCATCCATTAAAGTGATGTCTAAGGGTTAACATGGTCATTCCTTGAAACATTGTGAAAATAATATCAGAAACTCCTTTAATAGTGTAAATTCTAAGAGTGATAGAAAACAGGAACAATCAGAAAAGATTCAGAACAATTGTAAAAGACTAATGAACAGCAAATAACTGGGAAACAGAGTTTAAGTTCTTGGTCAGTATAAGGAGCTATAAAAGGAGCTGCAGGCTATAGAGTGAGTGAGTGGAGTTTGTTACTGATGGAGTAACAATCTACTAGTTAAGGAACTAATTTGGTGGAAGGAAAGTCTAACACTAATACATATTTAATGTGATGTTCATTCCTGAGTTTATTCATTTCTTACTTTTAATTTCAGAACATAACAGCTGTGGTTTAATGTTGTCATAAATAACAGCACTTCTGTGATGTATTATGGCTTATTTATCACTCAAAAAGCTGCATAGAGTTCACTGTAAAACCTGAGTCAAGTGAATTCAAATCCTTAAGAAAAATGTTGCCCTAAATCTGTAACAGAGTACAGACCATGCATTTGTTGTTTTATATGTAGGTACGTAAATCAAATAAGCCTAGTTTAACTCCACATTGTTTCAGAAACAAAAAAGATAAACTGAATAAAGTCCATGTTCTAGATGCTTTTCCCACAAATGCTGAAGGCATGAAATCTGCCAAAAAGTTGATCTTACTTTAAATGAGTGAGTGTGTGCTTAATCTATTCATTTTGAGTTTGGTTGGATCCCAACTGTAGTATTTAAGTTCTGTTAACTTTAAATATCTCATTAAGAAGTGCAGGTACAGTGTTAGAGAGAGTGAGTTATGAAAGAGTTAGTTAGGAAATTTAATACATATTTCATCAAACCTCAACACCATTGTGCCAGATTTGGCCCCAAATGCATAAATGTGTAAACTGCAGGGCAAATATATTAAAAAGTGATTTTATTCTGAATAAGTTTGTCTTATGTGGCAAAGACACACAATATAAATGGTTAAAATAATAGAATTGGTTCAAATAACATTTATAATAATATTTAATATTTCAAATGCAAAGGTCAAATTGGCCAATATGGACATGTGAAATTGACTATGTACAACTGAAAAATATTCAAATATTTCTTTAATAACTTGTTTTTTCATATATGTTTCTTCTTCATCTTCTTTCGGCTGCTTCCTTTAGGGGTCGCCACACCGAATCATCTTGCCCTATCCCCTGCCTCCTCTACTGTTACACCAACCATCTCCATGTCCACCTTCACTACATCCATAAACCTTCTCTGAGGTCTTCCTCTTCTCCTTCTGCCCGGCAGCTCCATCTCCAACATTCTTTATCCAACACATCCACTATTCCTCCTCAACAAATGTCCAAACCATCTCAACCTGGCCTCTCTGGCTTTATCGCCGAACTGCTCCACCTTCACTGTCCCTCTGATCTGCTCATTTCTAATCCTGTCCATCCTTGTTACTCCCAGTGAAAATCTCAGGATCTTCATCTCTGCCACCTCCAGCTCAGCCTCCTGTCTTTAAGACAGAGCCACAGTCTCCAAACCATACATCATGACACAAATGTCGAAAATGAAATTTTTTTGTGATGTCACAAATACAGCCTATACATATATCTGCCTATTCGTCCTACAGCTAATTGTCACGTTAAAATGTATTATGCATTATGTTTTTTGGACATTACACAATAGAAAGTGGGCTTGAGGGGGAAAAGGTAGGATGCAAGAAAGTGTAGGATATGGAACCTTTAAAAATCTAAGGCTGAAGTCTGCTGATGGGATAGCTAAGGGGGGAAAAATGAAGCTGCCATGCTGGAACTCCCTTATTGCATTAAGTGCAATCAATAAATTCCCTTTTTGTGTGCTGGCACATCTCCCTTCTCTGAATCTCAATAAACTAGAGTGCTCTCTTCGTAATGAAGATTGCTGATTACTTTTAGTGCATTTAAAGCTCAGGCTACTGCATCGCAATCTTTCCCCTGTGCGAGTGGCGGGCTCACTCCCAGTTTTTTTTAAACAGGAATGCTGTAAACGGCCTCATATATTTTCTTCCCACGCTGGAGCTGGCTTTTTTATTTCTCCACGGTGACATGAAAGATGTTTCAAAGAACATTTTCTGCAATCAGTGTTGTTATAAGATTATGACAAGCTTAGCAACTTTAGGTCATGGAGATAAGTCGCAAAGATCGGAGAATGATGCCCGAGATGCCCAGACAGTTTTCCAGGAGAAGGAAAGCAGGGAGAAATCTCTTGCAACCATCTCAGCTTGATTTCAGTTTTGAGTCAAAATAAGCACGTCATTTTGCTTTGCAACAGCAGCTTCATTTTGTTGAGGTTATTTATTGCATTTTTTTCCCATTTGAGGAGTCAGGTTAGCCTTTTTTTTAATTCCTGTTCATCTGTAAGTGTGTAGTAACATCACAGTGTTCCTTCAGTGCAACTGACAAAACCTGTTTACTGGACCACAGAAAATGACTTACGTAGACTCTGGACTGTACGTTCTGCAATTACTCTAATGGAAAAATCCGCCTTCTCATACTCTTATCTTGTTATGATGATCAATCAGGGCAGCGATATGTCAGCGAAGGGAGAACATTGTTAATTTCCCTTGGGAATAACAGAATACACCAAAGAAAAAAGTAATAGCAAAAGGTTGTTGTCTTTAAAAGTGTTTCAGTGTAATTGTTCTGTATAATAAAGACCAAAATATATACTACATTTAAAACACAGTCAGTACTTAACAATAATGATCAATAATTTAGACTCAAAGCCCAATAAACACAATACAAAAAAATCCACTGTATCCAACAGTTTACTGGAAGTTTTGTTAAAAAATGGAGACAGTAAAAGACATAGAACTCAATCAAAACAAGATTTTCCAATATAAATAGAAATTTAGTCGTAATTGAAATAGAAATAGAAATTCAAATAGACAGAAATTTATTTAAATTCAGAAATACAAATAGAAACTAGAATAACAATTTCAGTTGAAATTCAGAAATAAAATAGAAACCAGAATTATCATCTTGGTAGGATTTTTTTTTTTTTTTTTTTTACATTTTAATAGAAATTCATAAATGGAAATAGAAATAAATATGCAATAGAAATTTAGAAGTTGATGTAGAAATTTTGAAATTAAAAATCTAAATTTAAGTTGGAATTCAAAAATTGAACTAGAAATAGAAATGACTTTTCAATAGAAATAGAAATGTAGACGCAGAAATTTTGAAATAAAAATAGAAATTAAAATAGGAACCACATTTGACGAGCAACACATCTCAAAGAAAGGCAGATCAAGCAGTGAAGTTTCAGAACTTATTGCTTATTTCACTTGAAAAATAAAATGCGATTAAAATTGCATTCAGCGATTTGTTTTGCTGATATTATTCATGCTGTGTTTTACTGATTTGAGCTATTAATGCTTAGTTTATTCCTGGCTAATTTATTTCTCTCTACTAGACTGTGCTCTTACTGCTCTGACCGAGGGTCTTTCTTGACTGTGTGTGTTTTAATCGCATCTCGAAAGCTTCACCTGCAGGCATGATGTATATCAAGGTGAGGGAGAGGAAGAGTCGTATTTTGTCTAGTTTTTGGCCCCAGACCATGTTTATCTCCTCATCACGGCTCCAGCTGCCTGATAGTGGAAGAGCCCTCTTGCGTCCTCGTGCCTTTTTTCTCTCTCTCATTTGTTTAGAACATGCTCGATGGGAATCTTCACAATTTAACCCCTTCAAACCAAGGGAAAGAGCATGATTCTGTGTGTGTGTGTGCATGTGTGTGTGTGTGTGTGTGTGTGTGTGTGTGTGTGTGTGTGTGTGTGTGTGTGTGTGTGTATGTGTGTGTGTGTGTGTGTGTGTTTGCAGGACTAGGGGCCCAAGCACCTGCATTATGAAGTCCACTGAGCTCTTGGCTTCGGGTCACTCCATGCTTTACACAGGGGTCAGCTTTGATGCTTTTAAAGCCTAGTTCAAACGTGACATTCTGGATCACTCCTCCAGAAACTGTGACTTCTTTTCTTTTTTTTCTTCATCTGTTACATGCCCTGCTTCCCCTGCTTATGAGAATGAGTTTACTGTTTCTCATCATTCTTTGTTGCTTTTGAAAGTATGCGATCCTTATCCTCGTGGATTGCAGGGTCTTATGGATTTGCTAAAAGGCATTAACTGTGACTTTGTTCGCCCCCCCACACACACACACACACACTTCTTCTTCATCCTCCTCCTCTTTCGTTTGTGTTTTTTTCTTTTTTCTTTTTGACTTACTGAGTGTTATAGTCACTGAGGGGGAGTGTGCGAGACAATACCCATCCTCATTGATATTCCAGGTTGGGTAGCCCCCCCCATGTGTGGCATTCTGCTGTTAAATATGTATGATGGTAAAAGGTGACTGCGCTGGCTCCTGGATTATTGCTCACAGAGGAGCCGGATGGTGAAATTATACATGTGTCTGGTCTTGCTGTAAATATTTCAGTGAGTGTCAAAGAGCTGAAAGATGGCAGCTGAAAGAAGGAAAAGACTTGGCAGGCTTCTCAGTAGTGTGGTACGGAGGTAGCTAAAATGCAGCCTGCTTGTAAAGCACATGCAGTATTCAGTAGTTGCAAGATTCTGTGGTGTTTAGAGTGTAAGTAAACGCTGATTATGTATGTTTTTTTTATGCATGTTCATCATATCTGCATCCATATTCCTTGTAGTACTTGGATTAAACAAGTCATTTCCCCAACAACAATAAAAAATGCTGATAAATTACATTTCTGCTGTTCTGAGTCTAGTGAGTAAACCCCATATTCTTAAAAAAATCAGTCCTGCTGCCTCCACCTTAATTGATGATGAATTTGAGAGGATGCCCTTGATTACATAGTGGTGGGCAACCATTCAAATGTGAACTGGTTGGTTTCTGTGGTAAAATAGGAAACAGAGAAGCCTCTGACTGGCTGCTTTCTCTTTTACGGCATTTAGACTCTCAGACACTCTTATCCAGAGTGACTTCCAAGGTTTTCACATTACAGACGAGCACCATACTAGTGTTAGGACTTGCCCAAGGACTCCTATTGGTGTAGCACAGCACTAGGGAATTGAACCCCAGTCTGTCACATGGTGTGGTGACTTGCTGGGGGGTGTTATCTACTGTGCCACACCAACCACAGTCTCCCGCTCACTCCTCAGTAAGCCCCACTTCCTTACTCATGTATCTTCAAATGTGCCAAGTGGGCGGATCGCCCTCTGATACTGGCGGTGGGTGTACTCTTTAAAAGTTACAGTGACTTTGAACTCAAATATGAATTGGATGTTACAGCCTGTAAACTCATTTCTGTTTTTGGAAACGTGTTTGTTATTTTTTGTGAAGCATCAAAAGCCCAACATTACAGTAAAAGTAGTTTAGCACCGTTCATATGATATATTTAAGTTATAAAGAGGGTTTCAGTGCTGGCGACACATACAGTGCATTGCACAAGTTGTGCTCTCTAAACTCCTGGAAAGTGGAGGCTGTGAGGTCACTGGGGATTAGGGATGCACTGAATGTTCATCAACCAAACGTTGGCCAAAAAAAAAAAAAAAAACAATGATGTTTTTTTGACAGTGCGGTCAAGTCACAATCAGCATGGAGTGAGACGCTCTTTTGTGAATGCAATGCATTAATGAAACCGTAAAGCTGGCATGCATCTTCCATTGTATTTTGATTTTGATTTTGGCCAATTGTGTGCATTTCGGTGAATTCCTACTTAGGATTGCAATCTCCTGTTGATTGGTCAGGTGCTTTGTAGAAAGATTTTTTTGGTATATAATAACCTGCAATAAAAAAAATTGGAAACATTTCTCCCCTTCAAAATGAAAAGCCTACAAGTGCTCTTTGGGAAATGCAATAGTGAAGCCTGTATTGCCACATCGCATCACTCTGTGACAGCAAATGCTCTTCATATACTGTTGCTTTCCCATATGCCTTTACAAAGTGCCACTGGCTATTTGTACTCAGTAGCCATCGAGTATGAAATGCCCTGGCAGTTTTACAGGATTGTGAGAAAGCTGACAGCATGGAGAGGACTGCGTCTCTATCCCTGCAATCTTAACTGTAAGTGCCTGTCAGACAGTTGTCAGTCTAACATGGTTCCTTTTCTCTCTCCTTCTCTTTCATGTTCCATCTCTGGCCATGTGGACTGCCCTCTCAGGTAAGACCCTTCTGCTGTCTTTCATCAGAGTATAATAAGCAGTAATCTCCCAGTGCTCATGATCTCTCTCTATCTCTCTCGCTCTTCTCTCTCTCTCTCAGTCTCTCTATCTCATACACCTAATGTCCCCTGACAGCTCCATCTTCTGTAATTACACCTCTCTCATGTTCTCCTTCACACTTCCAACCAGGACTCATGGTGTGCCCGACGCGGGCTCAGAGCTGGCAGGAGCCCACACAGAAACATATATAAAACATAAACAATTCCTCCCTATTATTAGGTTTCCCTCTTTGGACCAATGTGCTAAATTACAGCCTTAAAGCATGGTACATACGCAGTAATCCTCTTTGAAGTGTATTGATAGCCACTGTTTCCTTCCCATTCTCCTTCTTGGGAACTCCCTGCCTACATCCTGGCACCATTCTAAGCTTCTTTTTGTGTGTTTGTGTGTGTGTGTGTGTGTGTGTGTATTTGTCATTCTTGGAAAGAGAAAGGCATCACAAGAGAAAAAGAGAATGTGGTTCTCATCCTCCCCTCAAAGAGAAAGTTTGGATGTGCAAGCTTCAACATTAACGGCTGCCTGAGCAGGGAATTTGGCACAGCAGGGGTTAAAATGCCTTATTATACTAAAAAAAAATCTGTTGTCATGCACAAACCTTTCATCTTCAACATGGCAACTTTACAACATTTAATGAAACACACCGTGAAAGTAGTTCATTTTAAGTCATTTTTGAGCATTTCTATTGGACCATTTGTCCTGACATGTCACAACGTAAAGAACAGTCAGGTTGAAATGATCAAAAAATGAGAACAATGTCCGAAAAGGACATCCAAATACAGCAATGATACATTTGTCAATGCATCATTTGGGAATGCACTCTCACCACTGTCCCTACATGGCCTTATTTAATTGCTCATTTAGTTAAATCAACCCAAACTGTTTGTAGATCATCGTCTGATGTCACAGATGTCCACAGTTCTTTACAGCCCATCTGTACCAGCGATGTTTTATACAGTTTGTTGTGGCGTGATATTTTTTGCTCTGTTGCTCCTGCAACAGTTATGGAGTGTAATCCACTTTAACACCACTGGCATATATGAAACAACTCCTCATGAACAGCTGTACTCATGCATGTGTTCAGAAGCTGTTATTGACATACACTGACTTACACTGAGATACAGATACCGGCATCTAAAATGAAACAACAGTGTGGACTGAGGTGGTTTGAGGGGGGGACTGGGTGGTATATTGGTATTTTAAAACATCTTGGGATATATACAGAGTGCAGTCTGGGCTGAAGTATTACAGTTTATATCAGGTTCTAAGCTTTAACCCTCCCCCCCCCCCTCAGCCATTTGACCTTCAATTTTAACAGTATTGAGTTCAGCATTACGTTAGTACACCCCCATTTATTTGACATTGTAAACAGAATATTGTATTTAGTCATTTAGCTACAGTATATCAGCACATAACGTCTGGTTCATATCCCGCAGCCCTAATAGAGCGTATAGTGTGTGCAATGAAGTGCTTACATATTGCCATGCGAAAACCTTGTATCTTCATTTTTGCTGTTTTCACTTGATCACATGATTTGAATCGGACAGTTGTGAACCTGATAAATTGTCAGACGTGCATGATCAGATTTGTATTGGTCAAATTTGAACAGACAAGTGCAGAAATGCCGAGATCCAAAATGATTCGGAATAAGCTATTTCTCCATCGAGTTTTTTTTGTATGCGTTTATCCTTCTGTTGCCATGTGGTCGTTCCCCCACTGGTGGGGGGCTGTTTCTGCTGTTCATCTGCTATGGGGGGCAGGACTCAGACACACGCACGACTGTGACGAATTATGCAGAAGTAAGTATACAGCCCATTCACTCACAAACAGCAACAAAAGGCCAGCTGACTGTCTCCTTTTGTTTAGCAGGATCATTCTTTTCTTCCACTTTGTTTGGGAGGAACACAGAGGAGGAGGAGTTCATCCTCAGGTTGAGCCATCGTGAACATTGTGAACACTGTCAGACTCATAGATCTTTTTTTTTTAATTTACTTACACTGTTTGAAATTTCCAGCTGCATTTTAATGAATGGACCAAAGGAAACGAACCTCAGATACGTAAAACGCTTACTATTGTTTTCGTTATTTGAATAAGGATCGTACTGATGATCAATCAAATAATGAAGTCACGCAAGTGAAGTTTTAATTAGTTATAGCTTTTTGGAAGCTTATATTAATCTGAAAAGAGCGAAAGAATGTAGTGTGATTGGTTTGTAGAGGGGTGTGCATCTGACATTGACATGTTATGTCTTACCTGGTGTTCAAGTTCTACCTTCCACGCAGCAGAATGAATGTAACACATCACACTGAGATTCCTTGTATTTCTGTCTGTCCACAATTTTCCTGAACTTTAACCCTTTCTGTGATTCATAGCTGAATCTGACTCTGTTTCCAGTTGTGGTGTTTACATTCGGAATAATGGTCTCGTTTTAACAAACCATAAATATTCCTTGTTCTGTTGATGGAAGCCTGAAGGAACAGATTAACCAAACCAAGATTCAGTTGATCCAACCTCTTTTGGACTGACCAGATTTTTGATTTAGATCAGAGGGTTCGAAGGCGTGAACCAAAAAGCACCTTTACACAGTAAAGTTGGTGGTCAGCAGTCTAAATAGTAGTCTGGTGTTTGTTCGCCTGGAGTTTGGCTGATCTATTGCAGCATTGTCTGAAACTGGGCCTAATATGGGTTAAAAATCCAACTGGAAAATTGGTATAAGCAGCTCAGGCTGATTCCCATATTATATTCGGCAATAGCCAGGAGGGAAATGGCCTGGATGTAAGCCAAGTATTTGGGTCAGAATCAGACCTAGGTTCAAACCAAAGTTGGGCTGATGAAGCTCAGGTTCAGCATGGTGTATTCTGCCTAAAACTGGCCTGAGTGATGTCCATTATCGGGGATGTGATGGTCCCCAGTTTCAACACCACTGTGTTCTCCTGAACTTACTTCAGAAGGACCTTTGTTAGTGTGTATGTACATGTTGGAGCTGTTTTTCAGGCTTGTTTTTCTTTTGAATGAAGAGAAAACAGTGATTGAGGTTCATGGTTCATGTACCCTTATTATGAGACTACACCAAAAAATACAGTTTGACATTTCAGAGCCCCTTTTGAAACACTGTGCCTATGAGACAGTCTAGCAGTTTCTTACTCTAAGGTACCAACGCACAAACAGCCAGAATAAACAAGCGGGACGGGGTGGGCTTTTTTTTCCCTTTTTTTTTTTACTTTTCAGACGAATGGCCCGTGTGTGTCCTTTTTCTGGAACGTCCTTTGTCATTAATATTAAAAGCCGGGCAGTCAAAACAAGCACTTTGCTTCTCATAAAGCGGACATGACGGAGGGGCGTCTTTCATCTTCCCCCAGCCCTTCCCTTCCTGTAATCCTCCCTCCTCGCCCTCTTCAGCACCTCTCAGCCTGGGCTAAATGGGCCTTTTATTGGGCCCTGTCCTCTGGGAGTGGGTGCTTGTCCTAGCCCAATGCTGAATGTGTTCCCCGAGCGGTCCGGCACAGGGCCAGCCCTTCCGCAGCCTGCTCATAATGGAGCATAATGAAGAGCCTCAAGCCTTGCTGAATGTTAATATCCTCCACGATCATCCTCCCTGTCTGTTAGGCTGATTTACCAGTGTCTCTTCATGCTCTCTCGCTGGAGCAATATCAACTGGACATGCATATTTGCCTTTGTAAGTTGTTTAGAGCAGAGCTCTTATGTGCAGTTTTTTCTTGTTTTTTTTTTTTTCCGGTCAGCTTTTTTTCTCCGTCTCAGCACTAACTCAGCATTAACAGGCCACTTCATTACAACGCAGAGTGCTACAGTGTCAGGGCCAAATGCTGCCAGCTTTGTATTAGTTAATAGGATTTTTATGCCTCCATTGCTTTGGCAAAGGTTTAACCATTGATATTCCCAGACCTTTTAAAGAGAGGAGCATGGGAAAGTGCACCTGGTTACTGTGCTGTGGCTGGTTGTTAGTAGTTTCTCTGAGGTCTGTGCCACTGGCACCGGTGCTGGCTGGAAGAAAGCGTGCAGAAAGGTCGGGCTTAGATTCCAAATGGTTTATCCAGAATCACACTTAAAAGTGTTCAGTGCTGAAATCAGCTCAGTGACCTAATCAGCTACTTTCCCAGACACTACAAGTGAGGCTTAGCCAGGCTGTTCAGGATTTCTGCTCTCTTGTAAACCTATTAACTCTTAGAACCCAAGATCCGCCCAGTTTCATGCCGTTTTCCTGGCGGCATGACTTAGGTATCAGTGTAACTTACACAACATGATACCAAACAATCTAGTTATATGTGTATCATGTCTGTAGGTTACACTGGTCCTGAGATATAAAATCTAGAAAACTGCACAAAACTGCCTGCAAGGTGCGGTTCTAAGATTTAAGAGGCTGAGGCTTAGCTAGTAGGGGGTTCATTTTGGTGGGTCGCACTTGTCATTTTGTTTCAATTATTAGAAAGAGGGTGTCCACCACACTCCTTTTGGCCACTTGGAGGTGGAGGTGGTGGTTCTGGTGATGGTGCTGGTGGTGAGTGTGTGAGTGGGTGTCTGTAGGAATGTAGCCTTGGAGCAACTGTATCTATACCTGCTAGTGGGTCTAAGATGCTGGAGTCTACACCTGCTAGTGGGCCTAAGATGCTGGAGTCTACACCTGCTAGTGGACCTGTGTAAAGAGGATACATGCTACTCATACATACACAGTTCATGATCAAAACAACCTTGGCTGGTCACTCAGATTGATTTTTATTTAAGGACCTCAGGCCTAACACTCCCGAGCAGCATTTACTTTACCCTGTATGACCTCATGAGGAATAAATGCTGTTCAGGCCTTTTTTGCTAATAACGCAAGACTAAAAATAAGTATGATTCCTAAGCAAAGATGCCCAAGAGATCCATTAAATGAATGAGTATTTTGCAGCCTGTACTTAGTGATGACATTTTTACAGTTAGAAATATGTTCTTGACATGTAGCTTTACCTTGACTTTGCATTAGACTGCATCCTGGTGCTCTGATGTTTCATAACATTTTGTGAATTGAATCTGTCCTTAGACTGTGAAGGACTTTTTTCTTGTGAAACCTTGTTCTGGCTCAGTTTGACCCCTTTCCTTTAAGAAGCTGAGATCTGAAGTGAGAGAACATTGTAATTGGCATGATGGTATTGGGGTGATGCAGACAGGTCTGTTGTTCTTGCGGCTCTTCTGATAATGTCCATTTGGAACTGCTGACAGATGTATCTCGGTGTGTGTGTGTGTGTGTGTGTATAGGTGTATATGCAGGTGAGCGTTTGTCTCTGACTTTACATATGTAAAGTGGACCGACCAGGTAGGAGTTTCTAATAGAATAGTGAGTGGACAATGTTTAAACACTCTATCAGTCTCATTCTGGTGCAACACCATATGTTCTCTAGGATCTTCTACTTCTTCTAAATGTCCTTCAGGATTTTCCTCTATTTCTTCTTCTATTTCTACTTCTTTTACTTCTGTCTTCTTCTACTCAACCTTGTAAACCAGGAGTAGGAAATTCCGGTCCTGGAGTGCGGAATTTCTGCTCAGTTCTGTGCTTTACCTGCCGTGTTGTTAAATTAGCAGCTTTCCCTAATGAGCATAAGCATGAATGTCATCATTCCAATTAATGAATAACTGGATTCATTCCATTAACAACACAACATGTTTTATTAATGTTTGTTTTATTGTTTAACTAGACTGCAGTTGATATCATTGTAATGAACTGTGATGTTATTAATGTCCTTTAAGTGCGGACGACATCTATAAGCTCAGTAAAGAATTATTTATCCCTATCAAACACTGTGTGTTTATGTATATACAAGTCAATTTGGAGTATTTCTGTTGGTTCACACATCATTAAATTGGTAAGATATAAAGAACTAATATCAGATTGATATGATTTCATTATCTAATAAATGGGACAGTGATGATATAAAGCCTGACATTGTGTTAAATTGTTAAATTGACCTATAGAAGGGTCAAAATGACTTTATTTAAATCTTTCTCTCTCTTATAAAGATATTGGAGCACAGGATACAAACCTCAGGGAACTAGGGGGCTGTCGGGGGTGTGTGCAGGAATGCAGATTTCATACTCTGTCAGATAATGAGATTAGGGACGTGCCGTCTGAGGGAGGAATTCCAGCGATCCTGTTTCTACCCAAAGGCCCCACTGCCCATTCACCATCAGCTTGGGAAAAGGTGTCATTTTTTCTGTCTTCTGTAGAGATGGCTTTTCCGTCTGCAAATCCCAGAGGGCTGGAGGACTATGTCTGCTTTTTTGTTGTTCATTTTTTTACATGATATACCTGCAGTTAGTTGCTTCCACAGGTTATTTGTCATTTGTCAAAACACTTACTCTTTACTGGTAAGCTTCACTGGTAAATTCGTAAAGGGCACTCTATAGGTGACACACTGAATGAGTATACCTGCTTCCAATTTGCATTGTTGGTTGAAACCACACTGCAGTTGAGCACATGCACTGTTTGTGTGTGCGGCTTTGCGATTACATTGCCATTTTGGTGTGTTTGTTTTGAGTGCGCTTGCTTTGCTGAGCATATGTTGTTCGGTGTGTATGTGTGTTAGACACAGTCGCTGATAATGGTAATTTACAGAACACTGCATCTGCTACTGGCATGTCTACAGCAAAGTCTTACTAACACTATCATTTTCCGTGTCATTCCAGTAGGGCTAGACAAAATACTGGTATTATAATTACATTGCTATTGGAGAAGCCACAATACTACCAATACTGATCTTAAACAAGCTTTTTTAGCACTTCTTTAAGGACAATAAGGAGGTTCTAAGTAGATTCTAACCCCTCTATTCTAATCGCTGTACCAGTCCACGAGAAGAACGTACCAATATTATGTATGACATCACACAGGAACAGAACTGGATTGATTGTCTTGAAGTAGCAGCATTGGGCCAACATCAGCAGAATATTGTGGCTTGAATGTTAAAATGAGAAAAAAAGAATAAATTCAATCCTGCATTCAACATCTGTTGATATCATATCATATCAATATCGTAGCAGACCAACTTTATCTGGTCTTTATCTGGTCTATATGTGATATTTGCCTTTATATAATCAAAACAACAAAAGTTTCATTTTTTAAAAGTTTAGATTTTATCATTACACTTGAATATAAGTCAAACTTACATTAATAAATACTAACTTTAGAACAATATCGTAACTGTCATGCAAAATCTTGTATCTCCATTTTTGGGACCTCCATTGGGCTGTCAAAATGACCTCCATTGGGCTGTCAAGGTGCCTGTAGTGAAGACTAAAAATGATCTGGTATTGTATGAAATTGCACCCCACACTATGACACCAGGTCTTCTGGATGTGTGATGTGACAAACCGTTGAGCTTGGTGCTGACCACAGTGGCTCCACACATGGATTTTTTGGTTGTCTCCACCAAAATAAAAGTGGGCCTCGTCCCTGAAGATAACACGCCATCAGCCCGAGTGACTCCATGACCATCTGGCACAACATCATTCCAGATGTTTATTGCTATCGATTCATTCCTTCTGAGTGCAACTCTTTTGTTTGATGATGAGTACATTGGCCAGGCAGTGGACAAGGATTAGGCTTTGCTGAAGCACCGTGAAACAGTAATTGTTTGAGAAGCTTCCAGAATAGCACTGCACACTTTGCATATTTATTATTTAACCATATTCTGAGCTGGAATTGAACCACCACCGTACGATTATAGCCTTCTGTCTTAAATGACCATGTTTCCACAAACTGCTGTTTTTTTTTGTATTATATGATATTTTGTATACAGTATATTTTTATATAAGTGAGACTTGCCCTGTATATTTATATAATTAGTATTATACTGCTGTAGAGTAATTACCTAAGCTTTACCACAGGCATTTCAGCACATGAATGTCCTGACACGTTTTCAGCAAATGATAAACCTTTGACTTGACTTGACTTGACCAAGGTTTGTATTGCAATAACAATTAACAAACAGTACCAGTATTTTGGGCTGCACTGCGTCTTAGCCAGCATCTACAAAATGCCAGGCTGTAGGTTTCCAAGCCCCACCTCTCATGCTTAACTTTTAGTGCCATAGCTGCCTCTTTCATTCTTTTTTTTCTCTTTCTTTTTTCCCTTCCCAGCCCTCAACTGCTTAGCACAAGGTGGTCTGCAATTATATCAAAGCTTTGCAAAGGGCATACTCAAAGACAAAATGCCTGTCAGCTGGGAAAAAGCCCTTGTTTGTATGGGACAGGCGTGTAAAGGGTTGGAGACCTGTGCAAACATGTCCCGTACAGTCCTGTGTTAACCTGCTTTGCATTCCTCTGTGTGGAGATGAGTGCTGCCTTACTGAGGGGGGAAGGAATCTATTGCTTAGAGCTATAACTTTCCCATGCTCACATTTAATAGAGCTGTTATTGGAGAACTAGCACTTTTGCTTTATTTCACTCAAAAGTGTAATGGTTTTACCAATTTCTGAATTATTTGATAGCCAATCAAGTGTGTAAGTCAATCCAAGCTCTTAATACATGGACAGTGTTGATGCAATGGCCATGGCCTAAAATTAAGGCTGAAAATGTTTGCACTGAGGCTCTTCTCATCAACACGTATTGCAAATGAATTGCATTGTGTTGTGTTGATATTACGTACATCATATCTACTAGAACACCAAACACTTGAGTTAAATGAAATAATTTCATACAGAAAAAACGATCAAAACCTTTTCAAAAATGGAGAAATATGTATCTATCATCTTATCTGCTTCTTCCAGCTCAGGCTTGTGGTCAGTCTGGAGCCTACCTGGAATTATTGGGTGCAAGGAAGAAATGCCCCCTAGAATAAGGCATCTATCCATCGCAGGGTACCAGACAGAGGCAGTTACGCACACTCATGCCAAAGTGGCAAATTCACCTATCAAATATGTTTTGGAAGCAGGAGGAAATTGGAGTAGGGAATACACATGGACACACATGGAGAACACACCAGACAACAACACAAGTAGGGATCAAATCCAGAACCCCAGGCTTCAGGAGGTGTGTGACACCCACACTACCTGTGTTGTCCAAGAGTGTGAAAATCAACATTGTGGGGAAGTATGTGCACTCTCACAGCTACAAGTGCATTTGCAGAGATCTTGATGTTCCTGTGTCCACTTTGCACAACATCATTAAAAAATTTACAGCTCATGGCACTGCAGGTAACCCCCCTGGAAGTGGATGGAGGAGGAAAGCTGACAGAAGATTGCAACAAAGTGTTGTGTGAATGGTGCTCATTAAACTTCCACATAATTCAAGGTGACTTGCAGACAGAACAAGAAACAGCTCACACTATCTGTTGCCATTTGAAATAAATGGGATGCCATGGTAGGAGAGCCGGGGCACAGAGACATAAAAGCCACAGTCTTTCTGGGAGAACGTTATGTGAACAGATGTGACTAAAATAGAGCTTTTTGGTTGAGCACGTTACTGTCCCGGTCCTTTAGGACTTCTGAAAGAACAGTATTTTTGGCCAAGACAGTATGTTATCCACGTGACAGTGATGTGCACAGTTGCATGACGTGGATGAGTGCATACAGAGCCCTCAGTGACTAATAAGATACAGTATTAACATGTACTCTTGCTCTTTCGTTCAGTTTCTCTCCCTTTTTGCCTTCTTCTGTGCATGCTGCTTCTCCACTCACACTCTCCAGGTTTGCAGGTTGCATCATACTTGCTCTGTGCCTCAGTGTTCACTCCCGTCTCTGCAATCCAACTCTCGGAATGGATAAACCAGATGTCTGCCACTTTTTCCTCGATTCCTGCCGCTGTTATGAGGCGAGGGGTCTCTGATTTCACTCGGCTTTGTGTCAGAACTCTCACGGCCTATAAATAACAGCCCATAGCGCATCTGTTTGACACTGGAATTAGGGAAATTTGCAGTTTCGCAACTGGATAATTGGTGGGCTTCTCAGTCCATGAACATTTTTCTTACCTTGTAAAACGTTTTTTTTTTCTCTTTCCACAACCTCCTCTTATGCTCTTTGCAAGTGTCTGCTTTGATTCGCTGTGTTCAGCTAGTTCCTCTGTGAAGTTTAGTGCTGCTATGTTGTTTAGGGGCTGTAGAAGGTCTGTCTGTGTGGCTGATTGTGTGCCACTCCGAGTAGGGACCATCAAGTTTTCCCAGAAGCCCCAGTCCCTATGGAAACATAGGTGGCCATTGTTCACCCAGGGTGAGCCTAATAAATAGGGGGCTGGAGAAGAGCCCAAAACTCTGAGGCAAGCTGACCGCACACAGCAGGAGAGCACCCTTTCTGCCACTCTGTCTACTCTGTCACTCTTTCACCCCTTCTATCTATCTTTCTCTCTCTCCCTCTCCCTCTCCCTCTCTCTCCAAGCTTTGCCACCCCTCCTATTCAGGCCCACTATTAATTAAATTAGCAGTGCTTTTAAATAAAAGGTGGGTGTGTAGGAACAATGGATCTGATTGTTTTCCTAGGACTAACACTCTGACATCATCCAGGCTCCTGAGAGCGATATTGTGGTATTGAGGATGAGATGCTTCCCTTACTCCAGATCAATGCTTTCTGTATGTGTGCTTTGAGGGAGCAGGAGAATGATATTTCGAGATATTTCCTTTTGGAAAAATGTAGTGGACTACTAATATTACCCATGTATTGGTCAAATACTACCAATTTATAATACCATTTATGATGCCATGATTTTTTCGCTGTTAAACCAGGAATAACCGAGAAATCAGCCAGATTTAACCTTAAGTCTGGTCATTTACTCAAAGGGAAAAGCTCCATTTTGTCACCCTTTAGAAGGAGGACGATCCGAGATATTTGTATATAGTTGGAAATTTCTACAGAGTTGGTGATGGCAGGTGGGCAACTAGTCCGAAGCAGGATGGGAAATAAGGCTTTTTGAGTCATTCTTCTTTCTGTAGTTTCTCATTTGAAACCCTGATTCCCCTTTCAAGCTCTAAGGCTGCAGGTGAAGAGGTTTTCACCCTCATCTTCACTTAACTGACTTCTAGTCTTCTTGTTGCTTGATGTTTCTGACATGTTCTCAATGAGTCTCTGCGTGAGTTGAGAGTGATGTTGTCTCCGCAATCATATTATCTGTAATAATTATTCCAAAAGATTGGAGAGCTTTTTATTATCATAAATACATAGTAAATTATGCATCTGTGCATGGTATTTAGATTCATGCACTTAATGTCTGTATGAATGGAAGTGGGAGCTCAGTATTCTGATGACCCGGTGCGTGAATGCTCCTGAGAGTCCCTTGCTCTTTTTTTGCCACTGTTTGCTATTCTCTTCCACATGAAAGAACTTGTTTAGGTGCTTTTGTCCAAAGCTGTTTACTGCTAATTAATTCCATTTCGTTTCCATTGCCGGTACCCCCTCACCCTGCTGGAGAGTTTGTTCTGTGTTCCTCATGCAGATGCAGTGTTTGTCTTTGTTCTACAGGTGTTATCGTGTTTAGTGAGTTTAGTATGTTAGGTTCTTTTTAATGTGTAATGTCTCAATTTGGCTAAGTTACAAGGTTGTTTCACAAACAAATCACAACGGAAAATCATACCACCATGCAAATACACCACATTACTTTTTAGGGGGTTAAGCCGGTGATTAAGTCTTTCTTCTTCACTATCAAATTCCAATATTTAATCATATTTGAGCTTCGTTTCAAGGGGAGAGGTGGAGGGGAGCAGAGTAGAGGAGGAGCTGAGAGCAGAGGGAGGAGCAGAGCGAGGGAGCAGAAAAAAAGGTTGAGGTGGTTGTTTTAAAATGTCAAAACCCGATAGCCCATGTCCAACGATATATCGATATATCGACCAGCTTTGTTTTGCAACATTATGTAGCTTTCTCTTTTCCATTTGAGAAAAAAAAAGTCTTTCAAATCATGTTGAAACGCTGCCAGAGTGTATTGTGTCCTTCGCCTTTGTTCTCAGCTGTAGGAGCCTCCAGAAGTGCTGAGTCACGCTCTTCACTCAAGCTCTGGATGGCAGTGACCACTTGTTATGTTTGCACTGTCCAGCTTGAGCTGCTGCCCTACTCTGCATGCCCATTTTTTCTTCAATGCTTGCCACTGTGCCAAGTCAGCTTGTGGTGGCACACCTGCTCCACACACAGTGCAGAAGACTGGAAACAGCAAGCTCACACTCACTCTCACACTCCGGCTAACACGGATGAAGCGCTAACAGGCTGAAACACTGCATTCATCACAGTAGTGAAGCAAAGCTCACATGACTGTCATCAGTCGACTGCCTGTGACAATTACGTTTTCTCATTCCAGCCCATTTGAATAGACATTGTGGCAGGCAATTATAATCAGCGAGGGGGAAGCTTGTGTTTATTCATATGCACAAAATGAGCTCTTCGTTAATATCATCATTATCTTTAAACTGTTCAGCAGTAATGTAATTTCCTGTCATGTCATTTTATTTTTTTCTGTATTTCATTTTAATTAATAGCTGTACTGATGGTCTCATTTGGTCCATGCAGAGGATGAACATGATGGAGAAATATAGCAACCTAATCACTATTAATCCTATTTGAGGGAGTTTACTTTGGAAAACAATGCACACATTTCAGTTTCCCAAACTAGTTCATTTATGTATGGACTCAATTGCATAGATGTTCTTTTTTTTGTGAAGCATTTTTGACTAACTGTATTCAGAAGGTCAGGCTGAACTGGACCTTAGCCGAACCCTTGACCCCTACCACAAGTGTTCCTCAGGGGTTCTTTAACTCTCCACTCCTGTTTTCCCTGTACACCAATACGTGTACATGCAGTGCTGCTAAAGACTACACATTGAAGTTCTTTGATGATACCGCAATTCTAAGGCCTTCATCTGATACATCACATACAGCTGGATATAAACAGGAAATCCAGATTTTTTAGAGATGTTATCATCACTTTCTTACTCTTAATTCTTACTCTTAATACTAAGATACAGACCAGATGATTATCCATGATCAGATTATATCCCAGAGTCCTACAGATATCTGGGCATCCATCTCCATATATGACATGGAGATTTCAGGTAGAGAGTGTCTGCACCAGGATACAACAGTGATTCTGGTGTTAGAATCACCTTCTTCATAGGCTTAGGGTTTTTGGTGTCAGCGAGAAAGTGTAGATTGAGATCATCTTTTGGTATGGCGTTTCAACCTGGTTTGGCGTGTGCAGCTGAGAGCCCAGACTAACCACCCAATGCAGAGAGCAATGAAAATTATAGGAGTGAATGAGCGCCCCACACTCCAGGCTGTACTAATTATAAATAATTAGGTCCAGAGTTAATGTTCAAGTTGTTCAAATGAGTTTAATGTTCAAATGAGACAGGTGCTTTAAGTTTTGGGTTTAGATAAAGTGTTAGGTCCAACTTCCCATTTTAGTAGAGAGAGTGTTTAATAAGATCCTGGCTGAACCAATTACGGATCCTCCTTTCAGGAAAGCAGCTAGAATAGTTTTGCATCATGTGCTAAAATAAATGGATTTTGCCAAGGGCTGGGTGATATGGACAGTATATCCCAATATATTTGATCTGAATGGCATGATATGATATATGATGTGAAAAAATCAGAACACCCTATGACATCCTATAGTACATTTAATGTGTTTAAAGAAGAAATAAAGATAACATTTTAACAAGTCATCTTCATGCCTTATGTCTGACATCTTATGTCTGTCTTATGTGGTGCGAAGCAGAACAAGAAACTTGATTTAAATGATTTAGCCCATATCATGCTCTGTTCATATCCCGATATAGAAATAAACATTGATTTATCGCTCAGCCCTATTTTAACCCAGTACTCAGAGGCTGATTTGTTTCTAAAATCAGATCTGTTGAGGTGGCTGTCTGATGTTTGCAAGTAGAGTAGATAGATTGGATTTGCTTGATGTCATGACATCACAAACAAATCTGATTGGGTTGCTGTGGTAACCTTAGAATCGCAGTTACTCACCCACCACCACCAACTATGTAGAAGTCTACTGTTACTATGATGTCCACCAGCGAACTAACATTACTTCAGTATACACGAGTATTAGAACAGAGGTGTGGGGCTCCAGTGTCCCCTAACTGTGTATAAGTAGTTTGACCACAGGAGGATGGGTCCTCCAATGCAAGCAGAAAAAGGTGGACCTGTAGAAATCTGATTGTAAATGGATTTTAAACCACCTCCAAATGTAGATTTAGATTCTCAGAAACTGTATTTCACGTGGTTTTTTGCAGTCCAGATTACCAAAAATCAATCTGGATTCAGTCTAGATAGGCCAAAAATTGGATTCGGGCTGACAGTCTGAGTATATCCTATGTACAAAACTAGGCAAGAATCCACAAAACATTTCCAAATGACCTAGGAAAAAGCCCTGTGGACCCTGGGGAAGTGTACCATGCTGGCTAGTATTGCAGCAAAGCCTCGTTTGAAGCATAAAGATGTCCAGGATCTTTGGGTTCTGAATGATATCCATCATGACTGCAGTGGCCATTACTTATTCTTTTGTGCCATTCTCAGTACATTTCATTTTTCAATCCAGCTTACTCCCCCTTTACTCCCTAATGCTGCAATTCATAGAACATTTGGCATCCCAACAGACATACAAGTCACCTGGCTATCACTCTTCATAATACCTGAAATGACAGTGCTTCAGTGTGCCATGAGCATTCGCTATATTTTGAAAGCTTCACTATAATGGATGCGCTCTGTTGCTCAGGACAGATCCCTGCTACCTCTGCTGAGTGCTTTTCCCATAATGAGAAAGAATGATAATGAAGTGTGAGAGAGAGAGTGTGTGTGTGTGTGTGTGTGTGTGTGTGTGTGAGCTATAAGAGACCTAGAGATGCTGCAGCATTGGCAGAAGCTGCATCGTCATCCATTGACCTCCAGGAGTGTGACCTCTGCTGTAATATGACCCAAAAAGCAGAGCATCCCAGGAAAGGCGCACTGGTTGACTGGTCCATCACAGTAATGCAGTACTATGACTTCACCAGCCATAATGACACTGTTTTCTAGAGTCTCTTCAAAGCATCGAAGGAAGCACAAGTGGTGTAGAAATAATGAGGGAGTGGGTGATGTGAAGCATTTCTTTGATTAATATGTATGAATTAATTATGCCTTGGTTGACCTCTGAGCAGTGTTCTCAAGCCATCTTCTGAGCTATCTCATGACCGTTGGCATATCTGTGTATATCCAGATCTATCATTATACTTTTAATAGTTAAAATATTCTAGGTTTCTAAGAATAAATGGAGGTTCAACGCACTTTGAAAAGGTACTTCACACTCACACACCTCCGTAGGATCTTCCGAGTAGGATCCAAAGTTCTTTGAGGAACTAAAAGTAGCTGAGGAACCCTTTTAGCACCTTTATTTTATTACAAAGCAGAAAAAAAAGCAGTCAGAAGCTGACATGCACCTGATTAGTATTCTGACTTCCACTCTGTGACTAAGGCTGGAGTCCTGATTTAATCTCCTCCTCCCTGATTGTCAGTGAGAGCACTTAAAGTGATTGCTTTTAAGGTGACCTCTGTCAAGAATATGGCCCATGTGCTCCAGAGCAAACCTCCATCTCCAGGGACTTGCTCTCCAGGGCCAACCTGTCTTCCCTTCCCTATCGACCGTTTATTGGCTGGATGTGTAATGATGTCACTCAGCAGTGGAAAGTTCTTGGAGCAGAGAGGAACAAGGTGCCAGAGCTATCTTGTTGGGTGGTGAGGCGTCATGATTACTCAATTACGCCCAACTGCATGTTGGGTAAAAGGTGGTGTCACCTCATTAACCTAAAAGCTATTTTACACCCCGTTCCCATAGGAAAACAAACAAGAGGCAAACCTTATTCATTTCCAGCAAACAAGAGGACATGACAAAATAATAAAGATTGATTGCAACCTTTTGACAAGCGATTTATCTGTAGGAAAATGAGCAACCAGCTGGGGGAGGAGCCGACAGCAATAATCAGCACTGATGAATGGCCAGGTCTTTTAATCAGTCAGACTTGACCCTGTTCTCTCGCTGACATGGCATGTATGTCTATTTTTAGGCACAGCTTTTTCATTTATTTTTCTTATTTAATCTTTTTAAATATGTTTCATCTTACTTTATTCATCCTATATACATAGTTTACATCAGTTATAAGTGAAGTCTTCATGAACCCTTTCACAGGCCTTTCTCCGAGGCTGTGAATATTCTGGAAGCTGAAACAAAGCCATATGGAGATATGATCAAACTCTCATTGTATGATTTTTTTTTTTTTTTTTTTTTTTAGTTAGTCAGATTTTATAGACATTACATGTGTATTGAAATATTTCATAACTTTATACATATTTTTTTATGGTTGATCAGGATGGCTTAGAGCTCATGGAAGATCAGGAATTCAGAATCACATTATTACTGTATTTAAATTCAGATTTAACTACATCACAAATCAGTATCAAAATGAAAACAAAATTTTGAAAAGCTTGAAATATAGCACTTTAAATGTAATTAATATAAAATACATTAAATATTGAATCTAATTATGGTTTTGTTTTTAAATATAATATTGTTAAATGCACTAGTATATTGCAATATTAATAAATACATTTTTTAAAATCAGAAATCAGTGATCCAATATTTCACATAATTAATACATTCTTATTGTCCAAGAATGGAGTAAAATAAATGATACTGGGCAGAGATAAGATATGCCATGGGAAATGGGAATGACCCAAATTCTAAATTAGCATAAATTTATATTATTGCATGCTTTGTTATGTAACCCTTGCACATGCTCTCATCAAAGTGACGATGCTTAAATGATATATTGTGCATCCCTATGGTTTGCTTTCAGAAGGTCCTGAAACTCCTGAAATTGACTTTCTGAATATTATTAGAACACCAACGAATGTCTCCTCAGGGGCCAGTGAGGTGAAATGTTCTGTCTGAAGACATGAGTCATGATGAAATTGGCTGTGCAACTTTTGTGCTGTTCTTTCATTAGTCTGTAGTTGATTTAGTGCTGATTCACTTTGGGAATGGGGGCCATAAATCCTGAAGTCACTTCTTCTGCCCTCTGGCGACTGTCCTCAGTCCTCCACTTCTGCTGTGCAAGGACAGAACCATTCCGTTGACCCCGTTACCTGCTGCCAATACTATCATATTGCTGATTTTATTGCACCTTGACTTCCTGATCAGTAATAATGTTTTATGATATATTGGAAGATGAACATTTTCCTAGTTGATGGAAATTGTAAGAAGAGGCAGGAAATATGATGACGATGACAATGACGACGATGATGATGATGATGATGATGATGTATTTTTTTATGGAGGTACACTTATTTGTCATGGGTATCATTTCTTAAATCAAAAAAAAAGTTTTACATTTTAATAAAAAAAAAATCACATTTCATTATGGAATTTTAAAAGAATATATAGAACCAGATTCCAGAATCAAATTATGTCAAAAAGTGAAAAATTAGATGCAAGATTTTTGCATGACATCAATTTACATGTTTTGAAGTACAGCGAGCTGATAAACATTAATAATCAAGGTATTTAGGCCCCCGCTGATTTTTGTGGCTGATACAGTGCAGATTTTATTCAAATTGTAATTATGAAAATAAATGTGTCATTATATAAATACAGTAATTGAGGCAAATTTGCTAATAGTTTTGCCCAACTGTTTAGAATTATCAACTGAAAAAGTGATAATAAATAAATAAATAAATGTAAAAAGATCAGCCAAACATCAGTCAGGCCTTACGACATATAGCATGAAGTGCATTGTACATATAGGGTATCATATTGTTAACATTACCATTTTACTACAAGCATGTCAGTACATGTGAAAAGAGTGCATTGAGCTATGAGCCAGAGTTATCTTCATCAGGCCTGCGTGTGTGTGTGTTACAAAGACAGTGTGTTTCTCTGTGCTTATGTGAGTGATATGGACCTGGTTGTGCTAATTCGGGCCACTGACCCCCTCCAGCTCCAGGGGACATGCAGTAAGTGCTGATGGATTTATACGCTGTTTGATTGGGAAGATTAAAAGCCATTTCTTGTAATAGGGAAGGTTTTAGTACTATTAGATGAATCAACTGCCGGAGAGAAGGCCCCCTCGCTTGTAAGAAGATTCACCCTCATTAATGTAGAGAATAAAAAAGGATCTTTGCATAATATAACACTGGAAGAAGAAAAAAAGAAGCTGTGACATCATTGCAGGAACCTTCATTTGACTTTCTATCCCATGACTTTCTTTCTGTTATCATTTGTCCTTGAGAGAGTGATTACCACAGTATGGCTTATTTTGAACCTATTTGCTCATTAAAACAACAACATTTATAGTTTGTTTAAGTGTTTTTAGTGTTTAGTTTTAAGAGATTATGGTAATTATATTTACATTAGAAGCATAACAATATAAGTGGTATTTTTTTAGAATAATCTCTATTTGGTCCAGAACATGCATACCTTGACGCTGCATTGGCCAATAGGTCGTATGTCAGCACTGCTGCCATGATTGTTCAGGCAAATTCTCTCAATTCTCATTAAATTGTACTGGAAGAAAGATGCCTGATTCATGTGCAGAATGGATGGGTGATATATCAATGTTTATATCTATATTGTGATATGAACAGTTATGGGCTGATGTGATATAGTTTGTGCAATTTTTAAATAATGTGTAAATGAAGATCAAATTTAAATAGAGTAAAAACAGTGTCCTCAGTTTTGCAACATATAATGTATTGTACAGGGGTTGGACAATGAAACTGAAACACCTGGTTTTAGACCACAATCATTTATTAGTATGGTGTACTAGGGCCTCCTTTTGTGGCTAGTACAGCGTCAATTCGTCTTGGGAATGACATTTTTTAGATAAAAGCTGGGTTAGCACCCCAACATCCCTTTCAGACAGCTTCCTCTTGCGTCCACAGTTAATCCTGTTGGATGTGGTTCGTCCTTCTTGGTGGTGCTGACATTACCCTGGATACCGTGGCTCTTGATACATCACAAAGACTTGCTGTCTTGGTCACAGAACCACCAGCAAGTCATGCACCAACAATTGTGTTGTGTTCATTGCAATATTTTGAGCAAAACTGTGCTCTTACCTGCTAATTGAATCTTCACACTCTGCTCTTATTGGTGCAATGTGCAATTAATGAACATTGGCCACCAGGCTGCTCCAATTTATCCATGAAACCTCCCACACTAAAATGACAGGTGTTTCAGTTTCATTGTCCAACCCCAGTATATCGTATTACTGGGGTACTAATAAAATTCTCTCCACTGTGTGTGTATTCATGTACTGTCCCCATTACAACATACTACCTTTTCATAGTCATGTGACGCCGCCTTGTCAACACTGATTCGACTGAGCAATTTGAGCAGCTTATACCAAAGACAAACATTCATTAAAAAAATTGTTCAATATTCAGAATCAAGGCAAAATGTTCAATGAATTGTGATATTGATTTGAGGTCATATCGTCCAGCACTAACTGCCTCCTTTATTTTTAATGTTGCTCAGCCTTCAGGGCCTCGATTTGCTCTCTGGCCTCCATCGCTGACCTGAGTCCAGTGCTCACACTGTTTCAGCCTAGCAGGGAGTCTCCTCCAGCTCTCAAATCTCCTTCATCACCAACATGGCTCACAGTGGATGAGAGAACCTGAGAAACGTGGGAGCTGTCACTCAGCCCCCCTCCTGCCCTGTCAGGTTATAGTTCATGTATTGACTGTGGAGGAGGACTTGCACTGGTGTTCCTCTTCAGCCAGCAGCGGTCTGTGGGTGGTAAACAAGCCCATCACTCAAATGGACAGAGAAGGGCCATGTCAGGATGAGGGAGGAATCGTTATAGGAATCCAGCCCACAAAAACCTGTCGATAACCTTCCTGTCTGGTTTAGTTTACTGGCCTCTGGTCTGTTGAATAGTGATGTAGTGAGAACACTCCATCTGTTGCAAGCTTCGCTGTAACTTCTCCTTTCAAATACACTGTGGAATTGATCGGACTTAGTCTTATTGGTTGGATAATGGGTATATCACTGGATATGTCTCTGTGTTTCTGTGTTTCTTTTGGTAGTAATAAGGAGTTTATGATCAGTGTGCTGTAAGTATTTGCTTGTATTCATGCTCAAGAGTATTACAGAGGTCAGGGGCTAATATTTGTTTACTAGCTCTAGGTAGCAAACACCAATCCAGCTCATCCCAAAAGTATCTGCTCTGACACCCTGATCAGGGACATCTGCTCCCCAGGCACTGTGGATAGGGCTGCCCACTGCTCTGGACATGTGTGCTCACTGCACTCTAGTGTGTGTATTCACTAGTGTGTATGTGTCTGTTTCACTGCATAGATGGATATGGGAGCCGTTTATGATATAGAGGCTGTTGATCACTAAATACTTTTAGACACATATTGTAATTAGGATTGCAGTGATGTACTGTTTTGAAGCATACCATAGTATTCAAATTGATGGGTATCATACTATGTACACATGCTTAATACCAGTACTGAAAGAAAATGCAACTGTACAGAGTAAAGAACAATCAACTGATGATTGAAAAAAAAGGTTTGTCTACAGCTTTCTTATTTTTATGTTTTATTTTCTTATAAGGGGAGTTTTAGATGTACATAAAGGGTCGATTTAACTGATAATAATAGGAAGAATTAAGAAATGTTGTACACTGTGATACCATAAATCCATGATATTTTTGATTTTGCACTCTTTGTTAAGATGAAAAAAATCGATAGTCATCCAGATATAGTACTCTCTTATTTTGTGAGATGATTAGATTAAAGTAATGTCAATTAGAGTTTGTGTTTCAACTTTGTGTGTAATTTTAATCATGAACAGCGAAGTATTAGTAATTAGTGAAAATGTGGAAAATCCTGTAAATATGACAACACTAATTTGTTCTCATTGATTATTACCCTGAGCTTTCCAATTAACTCACACTTCCTTTTAGATGTCAGTGATGAAGTGTGACGAGTAATCTCGTCCCTTGTTCTAAATTAAATATGGCACTCCCAAAACGAGGCGGAGAGCGGGAGTTGCACAGCGTGAAATTGCCCCAATGCAAGTGTGAGCAGTCTGTGTGAGGGGAATCCCTTTGCTCTTCCATCTTGTGTATAATTATGGTTGTCGGCTCCATGAATGCAAATGAATCTGAATACAGACCTCACTGGTGGTGTGGTGCCGTGGTGCCATGGTCTCCTAGGTCTGTCGAGCAACAAAGGCCAGGGAAAACAGCAGGAGCAGCATGGGAGATGGCTTTGTCAGAGCCCCTGCATTCCAGCTCAGTGCCAGTGCTTTCCCATTCCCTGACAACTTTTGAGAGAGAGAGAGAGAGAGAGAGAGAGAGAGAGAGAGAGAGAGAGAGAGAGAGAGAGAGAAAAATTCTCCATATTGATGGCTGTAAGCTGTAAGTCATTAGTAGGGAGTGGAAGTGTGGGGATGGTCTCTAAACCCCTTCATCAGTGAGTGAACATCAATGAAGGTTGACTACTACTTTACACAAGGTGGAACATTGGTGGGGCCAGACCGTAGACATGGAGGTGGCAACCCAAATGGGTACTGAAACCCTCTTCCATTAGGAGAGCACTGGGCTGTGGAGCTGTAGAACTGGAGCAATGGAGCACCAGCTTAAGGAGGAGTCAGAGTGGCGTTTGTGATCCAGATCTTATTGTCATCACTAATGCTGGTGTCTGAATGCAATCAAATCTTCACAGCAATTTTCTAACAGTAGGTGGAAAGCCTTCCCAGAGGAGTAGAATCCGAANGAGAGAGAGAGAGAGAGAGAGAGAGAGAGAGAGAGAGAGAGAAGTGAGTTTGCCTTTTTCATTCCTCACTCTCACTAGTGCTATTGTCACTGGAAGTTCACGATGGTCAGGCCAAACTGGAAAAGAAATCTGCCAAATGACAAATGGTAAACAAGTGAGGGAAAGTCTCCTGGGAACCAGCATGGCCTCTGGTGTTTGTTCAGGGTCAGTATAAAGGGATCTACTGGGGAATATATTCTTCACAGCTGGAGTCTGATGGAGTTTTTAAAATCTTTCAACTGTATGTGAGCTTGCTGGCAATGTGTGTGTGTGTGTGTGTGTGTGTGTGTGTGTGTGTGTGTGTGTGTGTGTGTGTGTGTGTGTGTGCACAGGACATTCTCAAATCCTATTTCGAGTAGCGTAGAGGATTTTGAAGGTTTTTTTTCAGGAATCATACGATGGATTAGTGTGGAGCAAAGTCCACCCTAGTCGCTATTGTTGTCAGGCGATATGGAGAAAGGCCAGCCCATATAACCTCATGGTTCTGCTTAAGTGTGTGATGTAAGGCCAGCAGTGAATCCTATTTATGAGAAGGAGAAATCCCAAAGAGCCCTAATTCGAAAGTAATGAAATCAGCAACCCTGTAACATGGTCTTAATCCCATAACAAGTTCTCAAGAAACATCAATGGGCTCCTTGAACTTTGTATAAGAGTTCTGCAGACTATACTGTAGAGCAGCATTTGCTAGAATCAAGGCTAATAATACCTATTTGGACTATATAATATGGACATAGTGTTTTTCAGGTTTAACTAACAAAGATGAGGATAAATCTCACGATCTCTCCATTCCTCAAGAGTGCTTCAGGGCCTACTTTGAAGTACATTGTGAGTAAACATACTAATCCTTTTAAATGAATGGGAATTCCACTGTTAGAATATAAGAGGCAATTTAAGGCATCAAGAACTGCAGAATAGCATATGAGTTTTCCCTCCCTTGGCCCACCCCTCATTCATTTAATTCCCTGGGTGTCCTGGCGCTCAGTGCTGGGGTTCGTTCAGGGAACCGAATGCAGTCAAACATCATGGCACAGCTACAGAGAGCCTCCTGCCGAGTCAATAAGCACTTTGTTCCCTTTATTAATGTGCCAGTGGGGTTCAAGTGCCCTTATTCCCAATTCTGGGGCAACTTTTCGACCCTATCACATTCATGGCCTTGAACCCTCCAGCCGCACATGGGTTCTGGGACAAATTTTGATGGATGACACATTGGTTTTGTTGTATGGCCTGTCAAAGCAAAGCATATTCAAACAGCCCAGTCGCAGATGTTTTCCTAAAGTCTATTTTTTGACAATGTAGTGACTCGACAGGACAAGGATGAAGGAGCTTGAAAAAACCTTCAGATGTAAAGATCTGTCCTTACAAACAAAGATCAGACTGATCAGACAATGGTTTTCTCTGTAGTTCTGTATGGTTGCAAAAGCTGGACAATAAACAAGCGAGACAGGAGAAATATAGACGCCTTTGAACTTTGTTGTTGACAAAGACTTCTGAGTATTCCCTGGACAGCAAAGAGGACAAATGGACCCTGGACCAAATCAAGCTTAACTTCTCACTGGAAGGTATCTTACTTTGGACACATTATCAGAAGGACCAATTCCCTGGAAAAGATCATCATACTTGGAAGAGTTAAAGGTAAAAGAGGAAGAGGATGACTAGATGCATGACCAAAAAGATTGATACAATTCTTAGAATAATGAACCAACCAGTCAAATGCCTGAAGACCTAGACAGAAGACAGGACATTCTGGAAGAACACGATCCATATGGTCACCAGAATTTGGAATCAACATGGTGGCAATTAATAATAATAGTGAATTAAAAACTATATTTACAAGTACCAGACTTGAGAACACTGCAACAAGCATGCCTAAAACAAATATTCTTGAGTATAACTTCCTACAATGTAATCCAGAGTGGAAACGGAGCTGAAATTTTGAAGAGAGAATGGAAGCCTGCCTCTGGGTTCCACAGATGGCCTGTTTTTTTTACTTCAACCCTCTCACACTACACAGGGAAAGTGCCACCTTTTGGACTTTGGAACAAACCCAAAGATCTGAATGACTTTGAGAAGGTCCACATTGTGATAACTAGATGGCTGGGTCAGAGCATCTCCAAAACGTCAGGCAGGTCTTGTTGGGTGTTCCCAGTATAAAGTGATCAGTACATGCCAAAAGTGTTCCAAGGATGGACAACCAGTGTCTCATTGATGTGATCCAAAGAAGCCTCTCTAAACAACTGAAAGGATTGCTGCTACCGTCTTGGTGCCAGATACTACAGGACACCTAAAGAGAGAATGGTGGGTTGAATTTTATGGCTGATATGGAAATTAATCCATATTAATTCCATTAATTCATTTGGAAATGAATCAGACTTATGTAGGAGGCCAAGGAGACAAGCTAGATGATTTGTAGACCTTTGCAGTGGTCAGGGTTAACCCAGTGCAGAAGGCGGTCATCTGGTCCTCTGGTGCTCTGATGGAGGCCACTTGTTGAATTCAAGGTTGATGTGGCTTCCTACAGCAGCTGGGCTTATTAAACAGTGATACTCTTATGAGACATCTCTCTCTTTCCACCCACACCTTATGCACAGCACTGAAAGACCCCAGTGCAAGAAGCCCACTGGCTGAATTTTAGAAGGGTGATGTGTTGAAACAGAGGATTAGTCTGAATGGCGGCGTGCAATGGATGAACTGAGCAACCCCATGCCAGTCGACAACTCTGTGCGTGCGTCACACGCTTCTGCTCTCATTAATCATTCAAAGCTCAGGCAGCCTTAGCCCTTTACTTTAAAGTGAGTCAGTGAGTCATAATTACATCAGGATAGGATGTATTGGAAGGTTGTAAGAGGCAGTTAGAACAATTTTGCTCTTATTTGTTTGAAACCACCTGAAGGCTCAACTCTTAACAGCTAAGACTAGATCATCAGAATAGAGCAGTGGGTGGAGAGCGATGTGATCTGGGGTGTATAGTTAATGATGATATGAACCGCATGAATGAATTAAGGTAGTGTATTGTGTTTTCTCTGTGATGATCCTATGGTGGTCTTTAGTGGGCCAGGCAGGCTTTGTCTGATCTGATTGGTCAGCTGCATGCTCTGACTCAGTGTTCTCAATAATACATAGTGGTTGGCTGGCTTCATTATGCCTAGGTGAATACATCCGCACTACTTGCTCATGTTTTATAGATGAGTCCTGGTCTGCATTCTGTATCAGTCACCCCCAATCTGCATCAGAGTTCAGGTTGACATGACGACGGTGTGAGTGGTTTTAGGTGTGTGTGTGTGTGTGCGGGTTGGTGAACCAGGTGTGCTATTCATTGACAACACCTCTCACTCAGTCGGCAGTGTGTGAACTTCGGGTGTTTTAAAAGGCTTTTTTTTTTTCTGGAAAAGCAGACAAGGCAGCATTAGACAGTTCAGTCAGGCCTTTGTTTGGTGAACTTGTTCTTTCCATTTTTGCTTTTATTAACCACATGCTTTGGCCACAGTGCTCTTGTACTTGAGCTTTACAGTGGAAACAAAAGCCTCCCTGCTGGTAGCCACTCTCTGTCTGGGAAAGGCTATGCCTACTACCTGGTAACCCTTTTATTCTTGCATTAAAGCCTTTCTTCTTTTATATTTCTTTGTGGATTGCTTGATTATGTGGATAGTGACATCAAGGAGCAGGACTCCTCTAGAGTTAAACACTCCTTTACATTGAAAGATAATAAAACAGTTACAAACAGTTTGGTTTACTGTTTGTTTTTTTGATTTTTACAGTTTAGAGTTACGGTTGCTTGTTTAATAGACGAGCAAGGTTTCCATCCATGTACACATATCAGCCTTAATATTTAAACCACTGATAGATGAGCTCCTCCTTTTCATCATATATAAACCCTCACATTCACTGAACCATTGAACAACTTTACACCCCCCACCCCTGAGAGCTCCCTTCTTTACCTTTTTATTACCTTGTGGGAAACTTCACCTTCATGCACCTACCCAGAAGCCTCCCCATTATGGTCCTCAGGGCCATGGGAAATACTAGTAAAACACTGATATTCTGGTTTAATTGCCACCTGTCAAGAAGTGGGATATATCAGGCAACTAGTGAACAGTCCTTGTGTTGGAAGCATGAAAAACAGACAAGCATAAGATTGTAAGACATTTTGACCAGGGCCAAATTGTAATGTCTAGACATATTTAGAACAATGCCAGAAGATCAGGCAGGTTTTTGGGGTGTTCCCAGTATGCAGTGGTCAGTACCTACCAAAAGCACTCAGAGAAAGGACAAAGGGGGTGAATCGGTGACTTAACAAGTTTAAAGGATTTATAGCAGGATTTTTCAACCTGTGGGCCAATGACCACCTGCGGAGCTCTCTCTAGTGGTCTGCTGGCCCATCTTCTGGGAAAGACAGTAGTCCAAAGTGGGCCAGTAACGGCACTTTGAATCATAAAAAAGTAATAATTGAGAGATGGCAGCCTTTCAATAAGCCTGTCTGGTAGCTCTGAGGTGCAGTCCATTAATGCAAACATTAGATATATCTGATAGCATAAGTTGTTGACATGGGATCTGACTTATAGTAATGGCTTTTAGACAAAATTAAAGAAGTCCATATTTTGTACCTAGACGGGTCATCAGATGTTAGAATAATAACTTTGGTGCTTATTTATGTGAGCTAAATTTGTGACAGTTGTTTTCATGAAGACATGATATTTTATGTTCAGGCCCTCTTTCTCTTGTTTTCATGTACATAAAAAATGTAGTTTTGTTTTCTTGTGGGTTGTTAGGCCTTCTAGTTATAATCAGGTGGGCTGTGGAGAAAATTGTTGAGATCCTCTGATGTAAAGGATCTGCTGCTTTGGTGCCACATACCACAGGACACCTTCTGATGTCTTACAGAGTCCAAGCCTTAATGGGCCAGAGCTGTTTTTGGTGGCACACGGGGGAACACCTACACAACATTCGGCATATTGATCTGTATGGCTTGTATGGTATTTTTTTGACTAATGAGTTTTTATTGTAATTTATCACATTTTAACCTGCAAAAATGTGTCCACCTTAATTAAGCCTACAGCTGAGGAGGTGCAAAATCTGGTGATACTATTGGAAGCTTGAAAGATGTGGAATTGCATTGAAAAAGTTGACAACATATGATTTCATAGGACAGCTGATGTATTTTAGTAAAACCTTTTCCAAACTAGCCTTGTTATAGCATCTCTCCAGTCTCGCTTTTGCTTTTCCCAGTTCCCTTCACCTCACCTTCTCCAAATGACAGTGTGTGTCCTAACACTTACTAACCCGTGTTTTTCCTGTCTTTTTATCTCCCTTTGCTTTCTGAAGACCATAAATTGGCCATCGCAGGTAAGCAGTGCTTTTGAGAACTTTGCTTTTCTCTGTCTTTGGTTGATTTTCTCCATGTCACGAAGATGCAGCTGATTTTGAACATCTTTAATTTTGATTTGTTGTGAAGGCCACCTTTTGCATCTGTACTATTCCCCTGTGAATTGCAAATTACATTTACCTCCCATGTCCTATTTCGGCGAGTATACAGTACCCCCCCACCTCGCCTCAGGGGAAGCACTCGGATAGAGGGGCTCTTTGAGAGGTGGACGTGAGAGGAGGAGGAGGCTGAAAGGCTGTGAAGAATACGAAGTGCCTCTCTTTTAAGTGCCTTAATAACTGTGCCAGCGTCTAATTGAAAATGGCCGTAATGAGTGTGTGAAAGATCAATGCTCTCTTCACACTCACAATCTGTGGCCAGACCCCTGGAGTGCTGTAAAAAGACGGAGAGCCCTTCTTCGCTCACCCTGTGCTAATAGTCACCGCTTTAGTAAACGGGAAGGTTGCTTTTTTTCCCCTTTTTTTTTTGTCTCCCAGGGGACTGAATGAGATGAATCGATGAGTGTGTATTGGGTCTGAGAAGTCACACTGCTGAGAGAGACAGGGAAAGAGAGAATTAAAGAGAAAAGGACCTCCTTTACTAAGGGAGCTTGGATAATCAGGCAAGCACAATAGTTACTCTGCTGTGCTGTAGGCCTGGTTTTACAGGAATGCAAAAACATGCATTTTTAGTTTGAATTTTGAACCAGCAGGCTTTTTGGGAAAATGTAGTTGAACAGCTTATCTAACTCCTTCAGACCTGATGCGGTCACATATTGAGAACTTTGGAATCTCTGAGGAAGGCTCTAATGCCTCAAACATTTGTGTGATCACTGCACTACTAGATTTAGCTTAATGGATGTCTGGATGTCAAAAGGTGATGCAGCCTAGCTCATTTACTCTAGAGTAAACAAGGCAAGGTGCATGTTTAAGATATTCAGTTGCACTTTTCCATTGTATGGTACACTACTCCACGCAACTCTACCTGGTTTTTGGTACCTGGTACCTGGTTTGTTTTCCATTACCACATTCCGTCGTCTTTTGGTGAAGCAAAACACGTGTGAACATGTCACAATCAACACTGAAGAAACGTCCATTCTTTCAATGGACAATCACCTGTTGAGCACTCCAATTTCCACAGTGCCTCTGTTGATCACTTGAACCTGGACTAAGTCAGTTACAATCACTATCACATTCATCATCCCAGGAATTCTATTATAATATAGCTGTTTTCATCTGTTGTCTGGTTTGGATTGTTTGGGATTGTGTCTTGGGATCTAGTGCTTCGGATCTGTCTGTCTCTGGTTTTGATCCTGTATTTGGCCTAGGGCTTCACAATATATTGTTGCAATGTGGGCATATACAATAGTCACATCGCAGGACATGCAACAACTTGTGCAATGTAAAATTTTAATTTTTTAATGTTTCATTTTTTCCCCCAAATTTCATTTGATTTTCCCCCTAATTCAGTTTTATTTTCCCCCAAATTCCATTATTATTATTTTTTTCACAAATTCCATGTTATTTTTTCCTTTGAACACACACACACACAGTTCACCTACCAAACATTTCTTTGGACTGTGGGGAAACCGGAGTACCCAGGGGAAACCCACGTGAACACGGGGAGAACATGCAAACTCCACACTCCAAACTCCCAGGCCACCCCACCCAGGGATCAAACCCAGGTGCGTTTTGCTGTGAGGCAACAGTGCTATCCAGGCACCATGATTTGCATTGTGGGAAATCAGTGAAGCTGGGAGGAGCAAAGACAACCAACACAAACCAACAGCATATAGCAAACAAACTGGTCAACAAAGCTTTGTGAGAAGTTTGATGATTCTTTTGTACCTTTTGACTTTTCCGTCCAGTCTCTGGGCAGCAAGGCATCAAGTCTGCTGTGCTACTGTAGAAGTTTGCACTGCATTTGTGAGTTTGAAACCTGCCACATTCCTGAGAGTATGTTAAAGTGCAAGCCTGGCCAGTGGTTCTGTTTTCATTATAGAGGGGTAAGTGCTATAATGGGAGGTTTAGCTCTATTCCATACTAGCTGAGGTTGCTGACTTGTGAGTGAGAGAGGTGATCCTTGCAGCATGAGCATTTCCCTGGAGAGCTCATTAACTTCAGCACCATGGTGACATCTCTCTCCTCACCACAGCAAACACACAAACACATTACAAATCACCTGCAGCCTTGACTCCAAATCGGGCCTCAACGCATGCATGCACATGTTCCTGGGTCCAGAGTTTTGGGTGTCGTGTCAGGTTTTCCAGTAAAACTGGTCCTTGTAGATCTCCCATTGCAGTGGCGACGTGGATGAAAACGAGAGGTGTAGAAATGCTTCAGTGGACTCTGGTGCACCGATCTAAAGTTGGGGATTGAACATCATTGATTTTGAAAATGTTGTATTTGAACAAGTTGATTAATTTTACTTCTACAGTAGATCATTGATTATAATAGTATGAATTATTCACTCATTACATTCATTCATTTCTAGGTGGTTCCTGTGACATTGTTAGATGGCTGCTATGGTTTTGTTAATGGTTGCTATGTAGATGCTTGGTGGTTGATTTCCTTGCTATGGTTTTGCTAGGTGTTTACTGTGGCTGCTATGGAGCTGCTTAATGGTTGCCGTGGTGTTGATTGACGGTTGCATTGGCATCTCATTTGCTTCTTGTGGTGTTGGGTAGCCGCTATAGGTGCTCTAGGTGGTTGCTAGGCAGTTGTTATGGTGTACCATGTGATAGATATGGTAGATTCTACTGTATCATTTCATACGTAGTCAGAAGTTTGCAGCTGGATAGTAATAGAGAGTGGACCAGTTTACATTAAATTACATTTCATTACATCAAATTAGGTATAAGAAGGTGTGAAACAGCCCTGTCCCATGTCTGCGATCACCATGGGAGCACCACATATAAACATTGGCCTACAAAAGCCTCCTGTTAGTGACTGTAGTCCCTCTACCTTCACATAATAGGACCCATCATCACATTTTTCCATGTCTTTCTTTTTGTTACACGGTGTGGTTTGGTAGTATCTGCTGCATCTCATTTTGAAGGCTCTAATCCAAATTTTTGCCTTTACATCCTCAACTAGGCCATTCTGGTGTTTAAAACAAGAATTCTTCACCGAGTGAATGTCTGCTGACCGGCAGGACCTGTTGTATTAATCCCCCCATGATCATAACAGACTGTGCAACCATTCAGCCAGCTTCTAGGCAGCATCATTAAAAATGTATGCATAGTGAAAATTGCATGTTTTGTTGAGTTTGCTTTTTGAATGGGCAAAGGGCTGTGGCAAGACTGAATGAGTACTCAGGGAGAAGAATCAGAACCACGCAGAACAATGTCAAATTCATCTCCGAGTGCGCTCGCTCCGCTGCACTCTTTATCTAGCGGCAAGAGCGCCTCTAATGGGTTTAGCGCTACCTCGGAGACCAGAAGGAAGCAATTGCCCACTGAGGTGGTGTGGAGCATGGCCCAGCGAGCGGTGCTGGAGACTGGGGCGCTGCCAGCAGCGAAATATTAATACCCAGATTCATTATCGGCTCCACTGCTGTCTGTCACAGTGACTGATGCTGGTTCTCGCTCTTATTCATCCTGGCAGCCAGGCAGACAAAACAGTTGAAAAAAGAGTGCCAGAAGACCCTGAACCTGAGATTAAGTAATTATCGTGCTCGTTTGGGTGTAATAACACTTTCTTAATTTGAAAACAGCATGACGGAGTGAGGATGGTCACTCTAGCTGTGTGTTACAAGGACGTGATTTGTAATGGTTTCATTGTAGTCTGCTTTTGCTCTGAGGGTGATTCAGGCTCCTTTATGTCATGACTATTCATTTCATTTATTTTAGTGGATTTGTAACATTACTGTGTGTAGTCAGATCATTGGAGGATTTAGTATCTAAGTCACAATCAGGCAAGGATCAAAAAGTGGATATATACCGATATGAAAAATATGTTTACATTATGTCCAGATGTTTGCTTCTAAAAGGTGCAGATGT
The DNA here is from genome assembly GCA_034509495.1 of Acestrorhynchus altus. Taxonomy (NCBI): domain Eukaryota; kingdom Metazoa; phylum Chordata; class Actinopteri; order Characiformes; family Acestrorhynchidae; genus Acestrorhynchus; species Acestrorhynchus altus. Next base: position 19,868,757 of record CM067518.1, read on the forward strand.
GCAAATGCATACAGTTTGACTAATCCCTATAGAAAAGTATTGGCAATAGAATAGGACTCTCTGGAGCATCATGCCTAATATCGTGTGGGCTAGAGGGGTATATCACCCCCTGGCATTGGGCTGTGGAACAGTGGAACTGTCTTGTCTGCAATGATGGTGCTCCATCCAGTACATTTGGGATGAGTTGGGAAGATGGATACGAGGTAGGGTGGTGATAATCCAACATACTGATTTCAGTTACACTTATTTTGCTGAATTCAATCAAATCCCCACAGCAATGTTCCAAAATCTAGTACAAGAAAGCCTCCCCTGGTAAGTGTAGACATTAACTAAAGCATAATAAACTCTCTTTATTGCCCTCAATTTCAGAAGAAACAGCTAATTTGTAGGCGTCCAATACTTTTGCTAATATTGCTTATTTAAATATTTGGACATTTAAACTTGAGCAATATTGAGAGTTGAAGGGGATAGAATCTGGTTCACCACATCAGCTGCAAATGAACATAATTCCAGTATATACAATTTGAATGAATTAGAGTGAATGAATGAAGATACACTTATATAGCATGGTTCTAGATACCAAAGGACACAATCAGCACTCTTCACAATCACAGACAGATTAACTAATACCACAGTGAGAAGCAGTAGCTAATCATGCACAGTGCATTCCATATCTGGGCACGTATTCACACACCAGGGCAATTTAGAGTAGCCAGTTCCTCTAATATCCATGTTCTGTTTTTATTTTATTGGATTTTGGGAGGAAACCGGAATGCAGAACATGGAAACTCCACTGAAATAGGGCCTTGAACCCAAGACCCCAGCGCTGGGAGGCGAAACGCCAGCTAATCTAAGAGCGGTTGTACTCATTTCGTTCAGGTCAAGAGCAGACTTGTGATGAAAACCCCCAGCATGATAAGGCAGACAGAAATCCAAGAAAGGAAAGCTAGGAATGGCTTGGCTCATTACTCCTCTCTTTCTGCTGTTTCAGGCCTATTAAATGCACTGTTTCTGAAATGGCTCTGCTGCTGATTAGTTGTGTCTGTGGAAGTTTTTTAGACAGTGCTAACGTTTGACAACTATCTGATGTATCTCAGTGTGGCAGAACCTCCAGTTGTTCAGTGACCCACAGTGAATTCCTAAGTGAGAAGGCTTTCTGAAACTAGAATGAGTCTGTGGTTAATCAAGTGTAGGCACTGTAGTCATTCTGTCACAAAGGCATAACACTGAGCAGGACCACTCACTGATAATGTGACATTTAACATTCACAGACCCTAATCTCTACTTTTTCATTTCCTTTTATTGAATCTCAAAGTGGAAAAAAAAGACATTTTAATAGAAAGCATTAAGATTAAATGAACACAGACATGTGCATAATTCTACTAATAGGCCAGTATGTATGTGTGCATATATGTGTACAGCAGCGTGGAGCACAATTCCAGGATAAGGAGCATTTCAGGATTTGTACAATGTGTAGTAAATGCTTTTCGAGTGTTGTGCATATTCACAAATTACAAATGCAACACGAAAATGAACTGGTTTGCACAGAGAAAGTCAGCAGTGTAATTATATGATTTAAACCCAGCCTAACCCTAATCCTAACCCTAACCTTTGCGTGAGTTGCTTATAAATATTTTTGTAAGCTGAAACCTGTGGTGGGCTTTCCTTTAATTGGCTGCCTCCCTGTGTCTGCCCCGCAGTCTTAGCTAGCTGAATTGTTCCTGGTTGGAGTTCTCAGTCTAATTACTGGCTTTTAGCCTTGCTTCCATCTTCTCCTGAAGTAGCTGCTGTGGTAAAGGCTTTAGCTCGTGGTCTAGGAACATGTAAATAATTCATAATATCATTGTAAATACATTTAATTGACTCAAACTCATAATGAGTTAAAACTGTCACGTAATAGTTTGGGATTTTGGAATTGTCCAGTTTTTTTTTCGGTCCCAAATTATTATATGTGTAAGGACACAACAGCCTTTGAGTCTCACACTATATTAATTCACCCTCATAATCCAGCTGTGCCAAGAAAATGACGTTTTCCATTCTAGAACCTCTTTAAATACACAACATTTGTTTCCACAACAGAAATATATAATTAGAGGTGATTTACTTGATAAAAAAAAGACATTTTTGCTTTGATCAATTGCAATAAAGGTTTCCAGTCTAATTAAAGCTTCCAGATCACAAGCATTGATGCTTTACTGTTGACAGCAGTGGTTACTGATATCTACTTGATAGATGCTGTATTTCCAATTATCCACTGTTTCTTCTGAAATCAAGGGGATTAATAGGGAGCTCTCCCACCTATTCTACAGTATCAACCTTTCTTCTGCTTGGAAGGCTGTAGATCCTGAAACAATGGACATTGCTATGAGAATTTGGTTGCATTCAGCTATGAGAGCATCAGTGATGATTTGCTCAGATATCAGTTCCACTGCTCTGTGGCCCAATGCTAGGAAACATTATACTCCTTTAACACTTACCATTGACCATGATGCACTCTGGCGCTCTACCCATTCTACTGGCTCCTTATAGTTTTCCTCTGTTCCACTCTTCCTCAGTAGGCCTCCGCTGTCTCACCACAGCTGCTGATATCAGTTCTATCCTCTCTCCTCTTTATGTTCCTGTTTGGCTCCTCTGACTTCCTGTAGCTCTGACTCCTGCTCTTCTCCACCTGGGTCACCCTGCTCCCTCACTGCCCGTGACAGCAAACAGCTCTCTGTCAGAGGTCACTGTAACCCTCTCCCTGGGCCTCAGAACACCCGTGGAGCTCAGCGTAAAACTCAGCCATGCATGGTGCTGTGACTCCTCGTGTGTAAGCGTTTGGGTATGTGTGTGTATACATGTGTGTGTGGGAGAAGCTGGGTCACACTGTTCCTGAGCGGTATCCGCACTAATATCTGTGCTCTGACGTCTGCGTGTTTACATTCCCCTTGGCAGGGATTAGTTTGAGCTGTACGGGACGCTCCATGTACCCACAGCCCAGCGGCCCAGCAGCCTCAGAGCACAGAGGGCCCCACAGGCCCCCAAAGCCTGCTCGCTCTAATTGGCTGGGTGCCGTGTGTGCCACCATTGGAGGCCCAAGAGATGCCAGGCTGTGTGTTGTGTTGAGAGAGAATGTGCATGTGTGTTGCTGTCATTGCTGTCATATCATATAATGTGGCATGAAACATCAGCCGCTCCTTAGTGTGTTCTGATTTTATGATGAATGGACCAATAGAAGTGGTTCCCCCGTGGTGCCCGTCTCTGAGCTGCTTCGACATCCCTGCTGTAGCTGCTCTGTACACACTGTGTAAATAGTTCTGATTGAACATAAGAGTAGAAATGCTGTTCAGCTCTTATTTTACATTCATTTCCTTTCAAAGAGAAAAGCATTTTTGCCTTTGCCTTTAAAGTTTTGGAGATCCTTGGAGATACTTTTTTATTGGTCAGCAACAGTATTTTTTAAAGAATGGAATTTTGTATTTCATTGGCATAGTTGAATAGCGATAGCTAGTTCTGAAGCATGTTATAACTTCTTCAGCTAGTTATCCACACACCAAACTGAGAGGACCCGGAGAGGACAGCAGCACTGAAGATAAACTGTAAGAGTATTACAAAACGTTCCTGTTACAGTGTTAAAACCTGAGCTAGGCACAGATACGGTATGTGATATGATATGAGCCAAGCACTCTGTTAAAGGAAAACCAGTACAACCAATGGCAGGGTTGTAAACTGGCTTGTAAATGAGTATCGGAGCACTTTTGGCCAATCAAAGAACAGTTTAAACCACTGAATAGATGCATTTCCCTGCTGAAACTACACCCTCTTGCAGCTTCATATTAAACCTCCTGCGATGCTTTTGCTTCAGACTACAGGTACATGGATGGAGCATCTGAGGGTGTGACTGTTCGTCAGTCAACACATTTTTCCCTGAAATCGGTGGCACAAGAGGCCAAAATGTGTTTGAGAAAACAGCCTCGGCCTTTAGATGAAACGCTCTGGAAGATGATGAAAACCATACATTCAGTCAGTTTCAATCAATTTTTGACTGGTAATGTTTGAGTTCTGCGGTGATGCTCAATACGCAGGAAAGCTCAGTCCCAGCTTGTCTGAGATATTTGTCAGTGTGAATAAGGCTCCAGCGGTGGCTGATGTGATGACGTGACCCCGGCCTCCTGTCATTGTTGTTTATTGCTGATGGACATGCTGTCACTGGCTCTGTGCAGCCGAACACCTGGGGAGAGTGAACTGCTCTGCATTTGTTAAATGAACCCACATGAGAAGATCCCTAACTGGAGACATAACATCTCAGATAACTAACAACACAAACAGCTGTGGCTGTTTTTTTTTTTTTTTAAAGGTTCAAACTCAAAAACGTCTTCATATTTTCTGGGATTGTTATGCTCCTCACCCCTGTGGTGGCCGTCTGGTTTTTTGAACTCCTGCTCAGACCAGTTTTGACTTTGATACTCTTCCACGTTTTCCTCAGCACTGCCCAGACATGGTCCTTTCCCTTATTCGGTCAGCAAATGAAAAAGCTGTTTAGAATCGTGTTCAGATCCAAAGCAACTCACGCACCCTGTGTGTGCGTCTCTCTCTCTCTCTCGCTCATTCCCTTTCTCTCTCTTCACCATGTTTGGCTTCGCTCACTGCTGCTCGGGTTGAGGTATTTGCAGTGGCCGTTGCCATGACTTGCTCAACCCTAACCTAATGCACCACTGGTGTCCTTTTTAACCCATTAATACCTGATTTACTGAAGTGTGAAGTGCAATTTGGTTGAATAAACCACTACATGTCCAAATATTTATGAGTGCATTCAGGTCAATGGAAAAGGAGCAGATAAACAAGAAACAAGTGGAACCATGTCTGAAGCAAAAGAGGTCTAAAGGGGTGTAAAGTCCCCCTTCATTAGTCTGTGGTGCATCAGAATGTTGTGGAATGCTGTGGTGTTCTCTGGAACACTGGTGCTCCATCCAGTACTTTTGGGATGAGTTGGGGCTGAGGTAGGGTGGAGATCATCCACAATTCTGATCTCACTAATGCTTTTTGTCACAGAATGCAATCAAATCCTCACAGCAATGGGCCACAATCTAGCAGAAAGCCTTCCTGTTAGGTGCTACCTGTTTACTATTGAACCTGTCAATGTGTGGGATCTACATTTTAGGTCGTGAGTTCTTGAAGTTGATGTATTGGAAGAAGGAACTTCAAAACATCAGGCAGGTCTTGTGGAGAGTTACCTGTATGCAGTGGTCCAAAGTGGTCCAAAGTCCCAAAGTGGCACCTCGCCTCACAACTCAAAAGACTTAAAGGATCTGCTACTAATATGCCTGAACTACAGGACACCTTCAGAGGTCTTGTGAGTCCATGCCTTCACGGGTAACAGCTGTTGGTGGAATGATTGAGAGGATCTAATTGACCTGCAAATGACCTGTTCTTTACTCAAAACCGCTCCAAGCTGAAACCCTCCTAGTAACTATAGCATGAAAGGATGAGACTAACAGGATCGAGGCCGAAAAGATCTGAGATATGCAAATGCATGAATGGTACTGAACAGTACAGAAACTTGTTTATCATACATCTGTGAACAACAAGTTAAAGTGGAATAAACATCTGTGCATGAGGCCTTTAAGCTTAATAACTGAACAGTAAGCTTAGTGTTCAGTGCCTTAACTGGACAGGGCTTGTTCTTATCCTTCAATCCAGGTCCAGTATAGAGTCCCACATTCTGCACTCAAGGGGACAGACCCACGCTGCTGTCAGCACTCAGCCAGTTTCTCAAACTTGGCCCTGTTTGCTGTTTAAGCCCTAAGAAGCCCTCTGTGGCTAAACGGCTCCAGCCTGCTCAACATCTGTGGCTTCAACATGTGTGCCTCCGCAGGGTTGGTTCAAGCAAACCATAATAGTCTGTTTTATCGCCGCTGAATGTTTCGCCTCAGTAATTACTGTTGATTAGGAAGGGAGAGAGAGAGCGAGAGAGGAGAGAGAGAGAGAGAGAGAGAGAGAGAGAGAGAGAGAGAGAGAGAGAGAGAGAGAGAGAGAGAGAGAGAGAGAGAGAGGAGTAATATTTTAGTGTGGTGTTCACATGTGGTTAGTTTCTATGGCGGTTTTAACCTGTGTGGTTTCGTTAAGCCTGGTGTTTCTGGAATGAACTGAATGACACATTCCTGGTCATCGGAATTCCACACTGGCACAATTAGGAGGAGTGTAGAGTGAGGATTCTGTGGAGGGCCTGCTGGAGCCTGTCTCCTCCAGCATACAGTCACACGCATTACATAGAGATGCTTTTCCTGCACAATCTATAAATCACCACTGCCGGTAAAGAAACACCTGTTTATGATGTTACCCGAGCGCGTGCCGTAATAACTTACTCAGATGTCGAATTGAGGTTGCAATGAAATGTGATGTGCACACCATTATTTACTGCTGCGGCACACTAATAGCAAACCACAGTGTCAGGGGAAAATGTAGCCTAAAGTCACAAAAACTGGTTCCCCCACCTGCCGGGAGACTCTGTTAAGCCTGTGCTCTTACCTTTAAATTCATGCCGGATTGTGGCCTTCTACAGAGACTACATAATGCCATCAGTGTCTGCCAGAGGCATCCTGAGACTTCACACCTGTGCTGCTTTTGGTCGTGATTAGTGCTTATTCTTCTCGCACTCTCTTGAACAGTCGGCGGGCTGGAAGCAGGTTCAGTTCAGGTCAAGCCTCTGCATACCTTGGACTCAAACGTTAGCCCTTATTAAAAAAAAGCAGAAGGGCACTTGTGTTTGCTCGCCGCTAACCGGAAACTCTGGGCTCAGTCAGGGTTTAATGAAAAGAATGTTAGAAAGGCCTTCATGTAAGCAAGCACATCTTACTGTGGCTTACGGTGAGATAAGACTGCAGCTTTTCAATGCGTTCTTGTGCATGAATAGTTACTCTGCTGATGTATAGGGATGGTGGAAGATAATATGGAGGTGAATATAATGGATGAGCTGCTTATCTTTGATTTAATATATCACATTTACACCTCACCACTATGCCTCATTGCTTTCTAATTATGTGGATGTTCTCTGAGTTTTAAGAACGTATTGTTTGTAGATGATTTAATGGGATTGTCAAATACATTGCTTTTAAGGAATGGTCAGACAGATAGACGTGGCCTAAAGGTTAAGAGGGCTTTGGACTGGTAGATTGCTGGTTCATTTTCTTTCCCAAATTGTTTCCAGGTACCGAGGTGGTGGCTCACCTTCTGTAAGTCTCCTCACACTGCCCTAATCACGAGTCTGGGCATCTGTGTTTATCGCCACATCTAATCTCAAAATATGCATGCATAATCCCATCAGGCCAGATTTTCTTTTCTGGTGCCTCACAACTGACTGTGCTGTGTGCATTTTCTCGTGCATACATTCTATGGCCTGAACAGCCAAGCAGAGAGCTTCTTCTCACTGCTGACCACCCTGGACCACAATGCAAATCCCCACCATGGCCTAAAGTTTAAGTTTAAGAGTTGCTTGTATGTTTAAACAAGGCACCTAACCCTCAGTTTGCTCACATTTTCTCGCAATCATTCTTGGACTGAAAAGCCAGTTCAAAGCTGACCGTGATGTGCCAAATGCAGTCCTGATGATTTATTGGCTGTAATAGGCCGCGGCTTACAAGTTTAGCGCGCGCGCATCTGAAGCTCGCCGGTTATTTCCATCTGATATTTCCTGAGAGCCGACAACCATTACCGATTTCGCAAGGCGACACCGCCAATAACATAAGGGCCACGCCCAGCCCAGATACCAATGCCTTGCTGTTCAGCAGCCAACCGTCTTGATGTATCAGGCTCTCAAGTCCGCCTGTCTATCCGCAGTGTAATGCAGTAAATACAGTATGTGTGTGGGGAGAGGAGGAAATCGAGGTGAGTTGTCTGGCTCTGGCAGTAGGTGTTAGAATGGAGTGTGTGTCCATGTGCAAATGTGTTTGTCCATACTCAGTGGACCTCACACCTGCCTGGAGGTTTTTGTCTTCACTCTCTGCCCAGTCTTGTCTGGCCCTGTGTGCGTTTTCACACCCACCTATGACAGCAGGCCGAAGTGCGTTTGAGTGAGCATTCAGAGCCAGATGTCGGTGTTTCTACAGCCAGACACAAGTCCCTGGCGCTGGGCTGGCTGCGATGTAATCACAATAAAACTGTACTGCAGAATATAGGTGATCCAGACCGAATGTCAGTTAATTAACTTCATTCAGACATGTCTGAAAGGCACTTGGAATGATGATTACAGAGATTGTCTGAAATAGAAAGTCATCATTGTAATTATTTAGTAAAATTTGAAACTATTGGTACAGAATATATAGTATTATATAATTTACATTTGTATGCTGATCCTATTCAATCAGTCTGATGTGGATACTGATCCAATTCAATAGTAAGAAGTTTGTGCGAAACACATAATAGATGTGTATTTGCCCTAATGGTCTTGATGGTATGAGAAAAACAGACCAAAATCTGGAGAAAAAGTGGTTCAAACTCAGCACCAGAACCATAGATAAGTTGCAGTGGTTAAAACAACGGATTGTAACTAGATCAGGCTTAAAATAGCCTGATCCAATAAAAATATAGGACATCCTTAAGGGTTATTATTTTGCAAATGCAAACACTTTAATAGACTTTATGATTTATATGTGATAAGATAAGTGATTCTTGTAAGTCTGCAGATAAAAATGGCCCAGATTTACATGAAACAACCTGCTTCTTCACTTCCAGTTCAGTTGGCAACGCATTGCTTCCTAACAAAAATGGACCTTATTCCTGTGAATGTGTTGTTTTAATCAAACGTGTGTTAAAAGTAATTAACAACATAACATCATTCCTAATTTTAGCTCGATGTTTTAAGAAAGCTCTACACTGACTTTGATTTCCGCAGTTGATTTACTGTTGGCAATGTCTGGGTTAATATAATATACTCTGTTCCATGTGGATCAAGTGCACATAATTTGAATGTGAAAGTCCGCTGCTTTCATTTTTTTCAGTGTGTATATCAATATCAGCTTTAGGTGAAGCGTGCGGTTCTCTTTTGAACTTGGTGTGTAGCAAAGCCAAACAGTTCTAAAGTCAATAGCAGCCCCGAATTAATCGCAGTTGTTAAGAGGCCTTGATTTTTTTGCTTCACAATATTAATCATGCTAATGATCCTTGAAATGAGGCCTGCTCCCGGTATTTACCCACACGCTGCCCTGGTGTCATGGACAAATAAGTCCACCAGGGGGGGCACATGCATCAACACGGGATGATGTGCAGCGTGAGGACTTGGATTGATTTTGTTGCTGCTATGAGGATAGAACAGCTCAAACCCAGATCTTTTTGAGGTCTAGTTAGTTAACGTCTAATCCATAACCCTGTCCGCAAACACACAAACTCGCAGAATATCTTCCCAACAAAAAGGTGGTGGACAGGAGTGAAATCGGTAGCAAAATCAAGAAGCTTAATCTCACAAGTGCTCTATTGATTTCATGTCTTATTTATGGTCAAAGAGAAGGGCTAGTGTGTACAACGCTGCTAGGAGATAAGGCTCTTTTATGTCAGATGAATGATACAGGATGACCCATAGGTCCGTGTTCTTCACTGTGAAAAGAGAGACGTGGGGAAAGCTATCATATAATATAATCTTATTTATCGCTCAACCAACCGCACCAGGGCAGGAGCAGGGCCAACGTTAAATGGGGGTCCCATCTGGTGGGCAGACGTCCCTGATCCCCGGCAATCAGGATTAATGGAAAATAATGCTCCCTCATCCGGATTTTCACCCCCTTACTGTCCTACCTATCTGCCATTCAACAGCCATTAGAGCCCTCTTCCTAATGGCACACCCACCCTTCCTGTTGCTCCATTGCTGGTTTGTGGCTGTATAAAGCTCAAGGGAGAGCTGGGTGGGGTAGGCCAGGGGTCTCCATTAGCCTGCCTGTCTGAGCTGATGAGCTTCATGCTTCAGGCAGGCGTGAGGGAATTGTGCTAACAGCTTCAGACACACACCCCCATCCTGACCTCACACACACACACACACACACACACACACACACACACACACACACACACACACACACACACAATCAGTGCACCTTTGCCCTATGTGTGCAGGGGATATATATTACTGATTAAATGAAACACTAAATGCATACACAAGCTAATAAGCTAATAAGCTACTTTTAACTGAACCCGCTGCTTTCAGTTGCGTATACACAGCTTGTGTAATAATGTCAGTCGAAGAGAATTGCCACACTGGGCAGCCACGCTTGAGCCAAAGGTCACCACGAATGCCAAGTGTTGGGCAGATGTGGGAGCAGTGAAATTGCAGTTTCTGAGCAAGGGAGGACCAGCTATACTGTAAGTCCTTTCCAAGATAAGCACAGCCTCTTTAATACCTTTTAATTGTATTATAAACGTTTGACAGATTTTCACAATCTTTGAACATATAATGAATGTGTAAATACTGTGTAATTGCATTATATTCTCACTCTATAACTTCTTGCGACTGGAAGGTTGCCAGTTCAAATCCCAAAACATGTAGGCCACGACTGAAGTGCCCACGAGCAAGGCGCTTATCTCCCCAGCTGCCTCAAAGGAAAAGTGAAAACTGTGATATGGTTGAACAGCGAGTATATGTGCTAAGTGTGTGTCAATACATCAGTAAGTGTGAGTAACTAAAGTATGCATATGCCTCATGGAGAATGCAGATGCTCTTAACCCATTTGCATTGTTTTGAACAGCAAAGTTCAGTCATGCACAACACTGCTCCCACCTCCCAGTCGTAGTGTTAGTCATAAGCTGTGGATGGATACAGTCATCATAACGACCTTCTTTTCAATGGGATCTGCAGCGACAAGCAGTGATGAGTAGTTTCGCCCTGGCAACGTCTAGTGCAAATATATTTCACGAGCGAAACTTTGTGAAACAGATACGTGGACGTTAAAGACAGCAGCCAGCGAGGCATTGAACCCACACCCCCAGGCCCTGGGCCTGTAAGTGACACATCAAGACTAACTTCGCACCACCGTGCGCCCCAGAAACGATATAGTCTAATATTAAAACTCGATAAACAGCAATGTACTGTAGTGAAATTGGCCCGCATGATAATTAAGTTCCTCAATTGATACACATAAGTTAACTTAAATCACCCCACTCCCCCAACCTCACCTCATCTTAACTTCCCAACCTGCTAGTACTGATGGAACGGGCATCAATAAAGAAAAACACAGATCACCAGCGCGATGCTGGGGGGTTTCATACTCCCGGTTCTATTTTGCTGGCAGTGCTTCACCACAGGGGCTAGACAAGCTGAGTGCATTTGGACATTTTTGACAGCAACGTACAGTGTAATTCCGTTTTCCTCTGGATTGGTGATATAATCAGGGACACATTTGCTATGAAAACAAACTCACAGACACAGGCACACTGCCCCGCTGCCCCTGCCTGGCCTACAAAAGCCTCAGTAGGAGCGACTGAGAGCAGAGCTGGTCAGATTAGGTCAGAACCTCATTAGCCCGAGCGTGCTGCTTTACCAAGCGCTTTTGAAGCACACACACTGTCCCTTCCCACTCTGATAAACACACAGTACTGTTTTGCCGCTGGTCTTTGTCACACCAGTGTAAGTATGTGAAAAGATATTGTTTCACTTAACGGCAGCCATAAGAGCATTTAGCGCTAAGGGCCCTGCAGCCACGCCGGGCAAGACAGCCGGTAGAGCTGCCGCTAAGTCTACTTACAGCCCCAATCACTGCACTGACACTGATTAATGGAAGCAGCGACATGTTTTGGGCTGTCATGCCGAGTTAGCCGACGACGCTGAGAACACTAGTGCGCCTGTCTTTCCTCAAAGTGCAGAATAGATGGGGAACATATGGTGGATATGATTGTTCATAAGCATGGAATGCCTTTTACACTAATGGAATTATCCTCATAAATCTGATGCGAGAGGAGGATGACATGACATCCTAGGCATGACATTAGTAAATACTATACATTTTGCTAGACATGCGACGTGCTGAGGCGCTGGACCCAGCCAGAACAGATTCTATACTCCAGCCTTTGTTCAACCAAAGATTTAATGCTGTAGTTAGAGTCAGGGTAAGGGTATGCATGAGACCTCATACTAATTTGTTGTCTAAAGCACAGAGACGGATGTCAAAGGGCCTACTCTGTATCTGAGACTGTTTCTCTGCAGATCATATGCATATGCACAATGGAAGGGAATGTAAAATAAGAACTTACTTTACTCATTTTAGAGCATTTCACAATTGTTCATCCGGAATTGTTTACACAGTGAGCAGAGCAGCTGCAGGGTTCAAACTATTGAGAAAACTAAAAATGGAGATACATGGTTTTCAGTGATAGTTGTAATATGGTTGACACATGGTTTGGTCATGTGCATTCACGCTGCAGTTAAACTGGGTGAGGTCAAACACAGTAACCAATCAGAAGGTTATTTGCAGTTATGTTGCATTAAAATAGAATCTCAGTATTCCATGCACCATTTCTGTCATTATGTTTCAGTGGATATTACAGAAATATACTAAAGTCATACAGGCTGTAATGATTGGCTGAGTTGTGGAATAGCTGCCCAGCAACCAAATGAATTTTGATTAGTTCATTAATTATGGACCAATCATTTTTAAAGAAACCCATCAGTGTCACCATCGCTAAGGCTTCTCTATCTTTCATTTACATGCTATGTGGGTTGTTTCCTCACAAAGCAAGACATAACAGTGACAACAGATTATATTTAGTATGTGACCTGAAATATTCATTGTTTAAATTGTGGGAAAAGGGTCAACTGTAAGGAAAACTGCAATGTATGGAATACATTCCTATGGTCCTATGTGGGAACCCTCCCAAGGGATCAATAAAGTTCTATCCTATCCTATCCATCCTATCCTATCCTATCCTATCCTATCCTATCCTATCATATATGGACAGGAACAAAATCTTGAGTAAATTGAATGCAGATGCTAAGTGGTTATATGAAAATGAGTTATGACTGTTCTTGTAAAATAAATGTGCCACTTGTTTACCAAAACCAACCCAAAATATTGGACATGTGCTCAGCATGAGATCGATTTGACAGACTTTCACGTTTTCAATGCCCAATCTTTTGCTTAAAACCCTAAAAGTGGTGCCTACCAGCTCCTTCTCATTGGCACCAAATGAAGACATAATCCATGCCACAGCAAATTGAATAAATTGTTAGGATTTTTATTCCAGTGTACCTCGCTGTCCCTCAAGGCGAGTGGCTGCTCATTTCTGAACTGATTATTGCTCACTAATTGATTAGATAAACAGGCCTCATCCGAACCTGAACGAACGGGTTTCGCCACTAATTCTTAACGTAGTCGCTTCATTCCTTAATAGAATAAACGAACCAGGCAAACATTTGTTATCAGACGCTCTTGAGGTAACAGATACTCAGTCTAATGACTGTACACTCATATGCTCTGTGCACTCTGCCTCTTTGCTGCCTTTTGGCCGGAGGAATATTGAGGAGCACCTATTAATGTACCATCATTTTGAGCAAGGAGAGAAAAGCGAGAGTAAAATGAAGGTTTGCAGGAAGTCCATTAAGAGGCGGTGTTGTGTGGCGGAGCGAGCATGGTGTGTGTGTGTGTGTGCGTGCATGTGTGAGTGTATGTTGGTCAGGTGGGGAGATAAAGAAGGACGCACTGGTGCTGCCTCGCTGTCACAGCTCTATGTCTGGCGCAGCAGGCTGGGAGGGGGTCGTGACTGTATGGACTTCTCTGAGAGACTTGGCGAGAGAAAGAGAGAGAGAGCGAGGGAGAGAGAGAGAGAGAGAGAGAGAGAGAGAGGGCTGCTCATCAACACATTAAACATTTACTCTAACCTATAAACAGTGGCTGCCTCATTATTATTGCTGCCATCACCAGCCCAGAATCTCATTCACTGCAGCTCCACACAAGCCAACCGAATCGGTAATGTGCGGAGGAATGGACCATAACTGAGACAAGCCAAATGGCCTCGTGTTTCCCTGTTTACCCAGTTTAGTCTAGGCTAAATGTTGTATTTCCAGTGATATATGTTGCACAACCTTTTTAATGACATGGGTTTGTGCTCATTGCTGGACCTCATGCCAACTTTCTCCGTCTTTCTCCATGTTTTGCATCTTAAGCCCCAACTTACACACAGAGACCAACACTCATCCCGCGTTCTGGCCCAAATACGCCTTGACATGTCACAAAGTATGCTGAAAACTTTGTGATCTTTTTTTTTTCCACAGATGCCCAACAAACCTGCTGTTACTGGGGTATCGGGAGGAAAAACTGCATTTCTTACACCCTCACAATCCTCAGAAGCACTTTTTAATTTATTCACTTTAACTTATTCATGCTCAAGACTTAGAAGCAATCCTTTGAAACAGTTTCAAATGAAAATGTCTGGGCACCTGGCGTTACAATGCTTAGACTTGAAGCGCTGATATGACTGTGCAAGTGTGTTTTGGTAGGTGGTGCTGGTTGCTAGCTGTTGGTCAAATATTGAAGCTTCAATGCATTTATCAACACTTTTCCTTTCAAATATGTCTCCTGTGGAACTTGTGTCTCACACTGTCTTTGTCTCCATGTCCTGTATGTTGATAATTGCATAAACCTCAGAAGAGGTATTACTGTCATTATGATATAAATTTGCATAATTATTTAATGGGATGAAAAGGGATACAGGAACCAAAGCAGAACTGACAGATGTTTAGATTTGAGCTATGAGATATTTGAGCATGTATCTCTGGAAAAGCTGAATATTTTGAATTCTGCACAAGCAAAGAAAACCACACAACCTCACAAAAAGTCTTTATACTATAACTTATAGTCGGATTGTCAGATTGCAATGCTGTTCAGAAGGTAGATAAAGGTTACCAGGAATGATATACATTTTGAGCAATATGGCACATTTATTGATCCACACATACAATGTCCCTCACTGAGGTCTCAGAATGGAGAGAGATGTGGAGGCTCTAATGGTGTCCTGTGATAACCCTTCCCATGCAGCTTGAATATTCTCACTCATTTGTTGCAGATTTTGCAGTAGGGATGGAGAATTGATAGCATATCCAGTAGCGTCCCACAGATTTTTAATTGATAGGTCTGGTGATGCAACTGGCCAAGGCATTTTA
>CM067518.1:19888871-19943871 GCA_034509495.1 Acestrorhynchus altus
GGTTGCAGACCTGGTGCCTGCAGATGTTTTGGAGATGCTCTGTCCAAGTCATGTAGCCATCACACTTTTGCTCCTGTCAAAGTGTCCCAGATTCTTATTGTTGCCCATTTTTCTTGCTTCCAACACATCAACTTAGAGACGTGGCTGTGCACTTGCTGCCTAATAGGTATATTTCATCCCATAAAATGTGTTATTGTAACAAGATAATTATGTTACTGAATGTAACTGTCAGGTGGTACAGTGGAGTCACAGGTAGTGTGTGTTACACAGTTCTAGGGATCCTGGGGTTTTGGGTTTGACCCACACTCGGGTTACTGTTTTGTGTGTTCTTCTCCGCGTCCATGCGGGTTTCCTCCGGGTACTCCAGTTTCACCCTGACTCCCAAAATTGTACATGGTAGGTGAATTTAGCATGCCCCTAGGTGTGAGTGTGTGGTACCCTGCAATGGACTGGTGCCCTGTCCAGGGGGTATTCCTGCCTTGCACCCGAAGACCCCTGGTAGGCTCTGGATCCACCGTGATCCTATTCAGGTAGAAGCAGATAAGATAATCACTGACTGATTGGATTTAACTTTCAGTTATGGCTGATCTTTGTTTATATTTTTGATCATTTTGTGCACACGTTTATGTTTACCTCTGTAGAGTATGCAAATTCTGATGGGGTGGGGCAAGGGGGGGGGGAGTCCAATTATCTCTCTGATTCAGGTTAGGTTGTTATTTAATGGACAAACAATCCAGAGTAAAATATGCAGTATTGAACCTATCAGCATAGAGAGTAAATCAAGCATTATTGTATTTCTGTACTTCCGTAACTACGTATTTAGTGAATGTCAAACAACAGTAAGAACTTTAGGTGGCTAAAGGTTAACACAATCACTATAATATCTGTTAAAGAACATCCTTCACAATGGAATTGAGCAGGCAGGTCTGTGTGCTTTTCAGAGAAACAGATCAGGCATATTGACTATGCGGAAAAGACGGTAAATGGGGTGGCTGTAGGCCGTTGTTGTAGACAAATGGGGTTGAAAGGGTGAACGCTGCTAAATGAAAAGCTGAGCCATTTGAACCCTCTCTAATTCATCTCTCCCTAATGAGCATAATGATCTCGTTCATTGCTGGACAATCAATGGCAATCCATTCTTCTGCTCTTTGTTGGTGTGCACCTTTCAGTGAATCATTTTTTCTGGACAGAGTTGGGATGAGAAAGATGGTATAGTGTGGTATGGACAAGATGGGCGGGATTCTGAAGTAGCTCACATGGTGGCTGTCTTCCAGAGCTCTGGACCTTGGGACTTAGGCCTGTTGCCTGGCAAGGAGAGTCACATGACCCCTTCTGGTCTCCCATGGGGGTTTGGAGGAGAGGGGCAGGGTCTGGGTCAGGAGAGGCGTCCACGCCTTGGTGAGGATTGTCAGGAGAGAAAATGTGATGGGAAAACAAAGGGATGGTGGTGGAAAAAAAAAATGGAAGGAATCTTAAGAAAGACAAGCTGCATGTGTCTGTAGAGCCTTAGTCACGCAAGGCTGTGTTCAAACTGAAAATTTCCCTGGTTGAGGGGGAAAAAAAAGAGAAAAATATCAAAACAAAATGAAGTTGTCACGCAGGAAGGTGCAGATAGAGGAGAAAGGGAGTGGGAAGACTGCAGTGTGTGGAAGAAAAGATGTCCGCAGGGGATTGAGGAACCTTGTGAGAGTCACAGTACCAGTCCTGTAGCTCCAGGGTTACTCATTATAACTCTGAGGGCTCCGGCTGAGGAAGCAAAGCTGCAGCTCCATCCCAGTGTCCTTAAACAGCTTCTTTATCGCTCCCTATATCCCGTGCGTGTGTGCACAGACCTGTGAAAGGGCTAGCATGGTAAAAGCAAGCAAAATTGAGTTGCTGTCATAATGCTTGTACCTATCCAATCTGTTTTTTGATCAGAGCTGTGAAGGGAACCTAGACGAGAAGCAATTTGAGGTCCCAGGGATGAGTCGACAGTGTTGTTAGAAGAGAGAGGCAGGACTGTCCTCCTTCGCCAGCTCAGAAGGGCTGTCATCAGGCCTGGTTTTGTGGAGTCCTTACACAGGTGCTGCATTTACTGCTGCTGTGATGTGAAATCTGCAGAGGTTAGGAGTTTAGTGGTAGGCCAGCTACCGAAAGCATTTAGAAGTGGGCCAGGGACCACCAGTGGGCTGTGACTCTCTAGGCTTATCCTCAAGGTAATGCTACAAATGATTGAAGTATGTAAAGAAAATGTATTTAATATAAATTGGGGGATCATTCACGTCCGTCATGTGCTGCTAATTTAGGGAATTGAACCAGCAACCTTCTAGTCACAAGGCTGGTTCCCAAACCATCAGGCCATGGCTGTCCACCAGCACACCCTCAGTATCTAACTGTTCTGTTCATTTCCACCAACAAAAATAGGTTCCAGAACCTGAAAAGTTTGTTTGCAGCAGGAACCAAATATTTGTAGGATTTTCAGTGCAAACCAGTGTGGGAGCAATGACAATGACCAGCTAGTCTTCTACGTCTTCTTATCGTCAAAAGTTGATCCATGGTTGAAAAACAAACATCTGTCACAGCACAAATGCTCGCAGGTGGTCTAAATATTCCATACCATCTTCCCATTTCTGTTTACTGATGCTTGGAATTACCCTGTATTCTGTGATGTGTTCTCAGTTCCACTAAATCTGGTATAAATGGTTCTTATAAGCCAGAATGGAACCAGTTCAAGAACCATAGTTCTTTTGGTGGAAAATGAACCAGCAGCAGTAAACAGTGGCTCATCAAACCAGCTGACTAATATGATATATGATATGCTATCTGGGCTGTTACTTCCTACAAATTAAAGTCAATACATTGATCAACAAAACCCAAAATCATACAAATTTACAATCATGCACCCCTGAAGTGAGGATTCTGATGAGTCCTGATTTTGCAATGATACTTTGAACCCTTGCCCCAACATTTGTTTGTTTGTTATATTGTTTGTTTATTGATTTCTGTTTATAATTCAGTGGAAGGACTGCATGTTTAATGCATATCATCACTGTCCAATGAAAACCTTGTATCCCCAGAATGGTGATTTTACAGAATGCAAAAAGATTAACTTTGAATGGGAGTGAATGTTAAATAAGGTTAATTAACAGTAATTTTAGAGCACTTTGATTGGTCAGTTCACCCAGAATTATTTACACAGTGTATACAGCAGCTACAGGGTTCAAACCATGGAGAAAACTAAACATGGACGAAACTGGAGAGCCGTCCAATGCATCCATTGTCCATTGTATCACTTATGGATATATTTTGTGCTCCTTTTCCAGATTTATTTTGACTAATAGCAACTATTATAGTCATACTGTTGCAATGTGATGATACATCATCGGAAATAAAATCGATCCATATGTATTGTGAATTTGTTAGTAATGCTTAGCTTCTCATTATCAGTGCAGTGAATTACAGTGGCCTTTTCACGTTGGTGTGTCTCTCTGTCCTTTCTCCAGCCCCCTCTGCCAGGCAGCTTAGAGACTTCACCCAAACCAAGCATTTAGTCATTTTTGTTATTCCTCTCTGCTTGCTTCATTTATCAGCGTTGGGATGAATTATAGATGAGGCGGCTGCCGCTTTTAAATGCGGCACTCATCATCCTCTGAACATCATCCAAAAGCAGGTGTTTTTTCTCCTTTTTTTTTTGCTGTGACAGACAACTAAATGCTCCTGTGAGTGTGGATCTCATTCCCCGATGATTGAATCTCCGCTGTCTCACGTGTGGTGAGAGAGATGAAGAATGGGGAGCCAGGGAATAATAACTAACGCCAACTCACCAGGCGGCCATGCTTAACATGCAGCGCTTTTTTTTCCCCCCTCATATTAGTGACCGAGAGCGATTTGTCGGAAAATAGTTGGGAGTTGTTGTTTCCCCCCCCAGTTGTCACCCTCTGGGGAGAATAATGGTATAACTGAGGGCCTGGGTTGTTTTTTTTGTCATGGCAATGTTGCACAATTACAGAGCCACACTGTTGTTAGTCATTTGCCATTGAGCCGACAAGTGCTTCGTGTGTTCTTGGAACTTGTGCAAGTGGATTTGTCCACTTCACTCTCCATCTAAAGCAATAGGGGTCCCCAACTTTCATAGGTTCTGAAAAACCGAAAGCTGTTTTCTATTGCGCCCATGCCTTGCGGGGCTTTTTTTGAAGACCCGCTTGGCACAAACAGATGACTGAATGGAAGAGCCGGGCTGCTGTGGCTGATAAGGTCTCTCTCTGTAAAACGGATGAGGCAAGGCCGCAAATATCACAAACTCATTTCAAGCATCCCTCAAAAGCAATCTGGACACCTCCGTCCACAGGCACTTTTCTTTCACTGTAGGGAAGGGTGTTCACCTTCCAACTCAGCTTCCAAAAACTCACACTCCACAATTGACAGCATCCTCTTTTACAGGCCGTAACATTTCAAGCTTCTATTTCTTGTTCCTGTACCAGCCATATTTAGGCGCCCAAAGAGTTTTTCTGGAATAGAAAAGGCAAAGAGGGGATTGTCTGTCTCAAGGTGAGAGGAATCTATCCCTGTCTTCCTGGCCTGCTTGCTCTGGAACGAGTCTGTTTTCACCACCTCCGGAGCACCTGTGTCTGCGTGACCCCTCGTGCCCTCCCTCCTGGCCACCATGAATGGCCTCAGCTTTGGATATTGCTCAGTGGAGCTGCTGCTCTGTGTTTTTTTTTTTTGGGCTTTGTTTCCACTGAAAAATAAATGTCATTTACAACTCTGCCATTTTCCCATCTCCATTCTTTCTCTTGAACCGAGCCTTTCTGCCTGATTACAGCCATACAGCTGCACAAAACTTTCTCAAAATTTGACAGGCGTCTTTGAAAAACATCTGATTGATGCGAAAGACATGAAAGGGCTCCTTTGTGGCAGGCTGCGCAAGAGGCTCTTGATTTGAAATATAAATAGTTTAAAGTTATTTTATTCCTTGAAAGGCTGGTGAAAGATGAGGATGTGTGCCAATTAAGATTGCCTTTTTGCCCTCTATCCAAGACGATCTGCCACGACAGAGAATGAGCCGGGCGCGAGAACAGCAGAGAGAGTATGAAAGCCTGTGAGAGAGAAAGAGTTCATTACTGTAAATGCAAATGAAAGGTTCCCAGCGTATAATAGCTTGTCACTGTCAGCTTTGATAAGAGAAAAGGCTTAGTAGTGAATGCGCATTCTCACACTTTGCCTCACTGGATGCAGTGCGTATGTGCGTATGTGTGCGAGCTTGTGCTTATATGTTGATGGGACCATGAGCTGTAGAATAATAAAATATTTCTTGATGGGTTGAAGAACCACTCCCTATAATCCTCAAACAATCCTGCTGTGCGGAGAACGTCTTATTGAAATGTGCTCTGGCTCCGCTGTGTCTTTTTGTGCGTAGAACGTAGGTAGAACGATTTCCATTTGGTCTTTTCCGAATATTTGCTGTTATAAAATGGAATGCACTCTGTGTCATCCAATCCCTCTAACCCTTTAACCTGTGTTTAATTTCGAAACAAAATGGAAAACAGGCAGAGTGCGGGCTGAGACCGACTCCTATTCTGCCGAGGTTAATTGTGTGAGGGGAGTCTGTGTGCTTCTATTGATACTGGAGGGATAAACTAAAAACAAGCATTGTCTTGAGGCATAGATCTGCAGATAAATGGGCTGTGGAGGGACACCGGCAGTCTCTGGAAGTCAAGTTTGTATTGTTTTCATCTCGCGGCAGCTGAGAACAGAGGGTGGAAAGGGGTGAAATGGTTTGAGGCTTGTATACGCTCAGACGAAGAGGCTGACATTTTGTTTTCCGTCTGCTAAAGCGAGCTTTACAGCACAAAGCATCTGACACTATTAGTGCACTTGACCCGTTCGGTTCGAAACTAATGCAAGGCAACACAATGCGCCTGCCTTTCCTCCGACCGTTCCCTCCCGCTGTTCCAGCCGGTCTGCCATGGTCGGCATCGCAGGATGCGATAAACTCCGCTTGATGCTGAAGCTTGTCCACTTCTTTAGCTTCATCTTGCCACCTGCATTACCTGGGAGCTCCATCACCTCGCCCCTGTCTGTCATGGATGCCAGCTCTGATGAAGCCGGCTGTCAAACACGGTCACAGTCGGCCAGTGTGGTGGATGCACACTCGCACACACACTCTCTCTCTCTCTCTCACACACACACACACACACATGGCTGGCTCCGATCTTCTTTCGGCCTGCCTGTTGAAGCCTGCAGTAGGTGAGCAGACAGAGGCCCCTTTACCCCTCCCGCTTTTTCCTTGCCAGCCCCGGCACCAGTCACCTCCTCAAGGGCTATTAAGGGGAGCGGCAGGGGGAATAAAGAATGAACAAACAGAGCAGGGGTGCACTGGGGTGTGGAGGGTGTTAAACGCTGCAATCATTATTGTTGTTAGTGTGATGAGAGGGAAAGCAGCATGCTAATGAAAGCAGCCTGTCGCTGCTGCTTCTGCTGGTTAGTTCTTCTCCATTAGGAACCAGTGTCTGGCTCGCTTTCCAAGCCCCTGCCCTGGGTCAGCCATATGTCTTTCAGTTTTCCTCCTGCAATTCTTCTGCACGAAGGCAGGTGCTCATCTGTAGTTACTACAGCCTGAAATGGTGCTACTGCACCAAATATTTGTTGGGATCCATGGATCCAAAATCCAAATTTACACACTTTAAATGGGGTTCGTTGAAACATGCAATGGTTCTTCAGACTGGTGGAGACTGTTCTGTAGAGGGTTCTGTATAGAACCTTTTAGACAAGGGTTTTATATAGCACCAAAAGTGTTCTACTATTATTACAAGTAAACAGTAGTAGAATCTAGCAGTCTGCAGTCTGGAGAACCCTTGCATGAGGCAAGGAGCCCTTTAACCATGCAAATGGTTGTTTGAGTGTTCATGGTTCTACGCTGAACCTTTTTCTGTACTGAATAACCCTTAAAGAACCACAATTATTGGTGGACTCCCATGCATATATCCATGATCTATTTTTTCTTGCTACTTATTTCTCCTTAATCTTACATGCTGCCTTCACAGAATTTACAAAACTACTGTTCTTTTTAGGGATGTGAACACAGTGGTAAAAACAAAGGATCGGAAATGGGTTTGAAACAGCTGATATTCGATCATGTGTTCATGGATGGGCCCATCCAAGAGTATTTGGACCAATTGGGTCGTTTCTAACATAAACTAGTGGTTTTTGCTTTTGAGTGTGGTATCATTTTCAAATTTGACATATTAACACACACAGTATATTAGAATTGTTTTGAATATTAAAATTCCTGGACCTTAAAGTGGAACAAGTCGGTTAATAAGTGTGTAAGTCACTTTTGGACTAGTGACATTTAGGCCACTCATTGTTAATAAGTGCGTAAGTCACTTTTCGACTAGTGACAATTAGGCCACTCATTGTTTGATTTTGGTCTCATTGTAATTGATGGTGTGATGGCAGCTGCATCGCAAGATATGTTTTGGAATGTTCATGCACAATTGATGCTTTCTGTCAGGTTGGATAAAAATGAGCCACTCAATTATGACATAGTATGTTCCAAACCCTGGTGCTGCATATGGAGGTTTGCACACGTTGAGCATCCACTTGAAATCCTGAAGGCCTCATTTTTTTTTAGCTGATTAGTTTAATTAAGTGCACTGGGCTCTGTAATATATGCAGGGCAGTTGGCAGCCACTGTCGTAGTGTATGTTAAGGTGCATACTGATACAGTTTGAAGTCGTCCTATGATGCTTCACTCATTATAGATGTGTTGGAACGTCTGTGTTGAGATTTCCATCTGTCCCCAATGCACTTAGGCTGATTAGCAGCGACTGTCTTCACCTCAAATCAATATAGGTTATGTCTGAAATGCTGCTGTGCTGGCAACCCATAAGCTAATAGGGTTAGAGGATGAGGATCAAGTGATGCCGAATCAAGGTCCTTTATCAACTCCAGCCTGTAGCAAAGTTTGCCAAGGTCACACTCTGAGGTGGAGCAGACTTTGATCAGCCGGATATTCAAGCCAGGCAGACTAGACTGCACTGGTGTAGATAGCAGTGGAATCAAGGGTAATGTGCTCTGACAGTGTGGAAGTGGATAAGGATCAGCTTTAAACAACATTGTAATGAAGTGGAATTTTCCTTTTCTTTTTTTTCCTCCGCTGACCATGTTTGCTGGAGAGTGTACATATTTTGGTCTGTGCTTGTGCTTATAATTTTATTGCGATGATAACTATTATCCAAGGCAAGCAAATTGCATAAAAAATAAACCTGTCTTCATAGGTTGTTCTGCTGATAAACAAACAGGACCAGAATGAGCTGTAGATAATAGTACGTTTGCAGTGCATCATTGCCAGCTTGTTTCAGGGTAATATACTGAGGGATGCCAGGTTTTGCCAATTATATAAAAGAAGGTGGACATGACAACATAATGGGCTGTACAGAAGAGGACCAATAGCCACTAACAGCTGCTGAAAGACTTGACCTCACTTCACACTGAAATATTTGTGATATTAAATCACTAACAGTTGTCTGGTTACCTAACCAACTTTAACTGGTAGAGAACCTAGAAGGAGGAGTTCTGGAGTTCATTTGGTGACAGAAGAAGTGGGACTGTATGGAAAGTGCAAAATCCCAAATACACTCATTGACAAAAAGCTGCCCTCTGAAAAGGCTCTCAGAGACTACTTTTGGGTGGTGATGTTGACAACAAGGAAATTTGGTGTTGTGGTACCCATTGTGTGCCATTGATAGCAGCCACTCTTTGCAGTGGTGTTGTGAGTAAGAAACCTGGGCTGCTGTGGACTGGAAAAAGTTCTCAGTTTTGAGTACGGAGGCCTCATGGTGAGGACTTCAATCCTGCCTTTGCTATGAAGTGACACATTACCAAAACTGCTGATGTTGATGATCAACAGTCAGTCATCCCAGTAGTGATACAAGGGACACCAACAGCCTCTCATTGCAGGGCTTTCAACTGGCATTTTCCAGCAGGATAATACTCATCCACAAAGGGTTTTTTCTGGATTATTATTATTATTATTATTATTATTATTATTATTATTATTATTATTATTATTATTATTATTATTATTATTGCAACCCTCATGTGAGCAGAATCTACAGGCCCAGCTGCAACATTTTTGCAGGATGCCTTACAGAACCAGTATGCCTCCATGTCCAGCTGTAACTCCTCTTGTTTCCAGACGAGAGGCCAACAGCTCCTCCTTGGTGCATTATTTTTGTTACCAAATATACATGGTGCACCAAGTAGGTCTTAAAATAATGCCTCCTGCTCTCAAATACTGCATCACTTGGTATTTAGATATATGCCATTGACTCTATTTACTCAAATTGTCAGAGGACTGACCACTTACTCAGTCTCCACCACAGATCAGTGGACGTTTATTGACTGATGCCTTCTGTGCAGCATGTCACAATTGCTCCAAAACCAGTCCATTGCAAAGTAGCGGCAGCAGACAGCAGCTGTATTCTCACATTTACTCCCACTGATGTCATTTCCCTGTGTGCACCATCCCTGTTACAATGACATCAGCACTTCGGCAAGGAGAAGATGGGAAAAGTCCTTGCTGTTCCTTCAGTTGTCTTACTTCATGGCATTTCTCGCTCTCCTCCTGTGAGCTGCATGACAAAGCAGTGAAGTAAGGAGCTTCCAGCTGTAGCAACGTCTGGCTAGAGGTACATTTAGCTGCTTCTTGCCAAAAACACACTGTTCCCTCCTTTCATTCCCTTGCACTCTCCATCATCCCCCTCCCTCTCTTGCCTGTCTTTCTCTGTCAAATTTGTCAGCCTGAGTAGGGTTGGCCTAATGAGTTGAGTAGTTGAGAAATCTGCTCATAATCAAAGTGGCCTCATTTATTTGACGATGTGCTCGGCAAGGAGAACACAATCAGCCCAGCTGCTGCTGTGCTGTAGGCTTACTTGGATGCAAAACTACTGCCGTGTCTCAGCAGCTGTTCGGAGCTGAGAAGATTCTGAGCAGGACTTGTTTAGATATTCAATTATTTAGATTCATATAGATGTGTCGAGACTTGTGCATGCATGTTGAAAAGGGCTTGCATGGTTTTTTGGCTTGCTTATACCTGGTGTAGAACCTCTACTTTGGAGGTTCTTCAAATTTCAAAAAGATGCCCATCCACTGGATGGTGGCAAAGTGTGTCATGATGAAGAATACAAAATGTGACTATGCATCTGTCCATTAAGTTTGCGTATGTTAGCATTCAGTGCTGCCTCCACAGGCATGAATCTGTGTTTGTAACATTTCTGACAGGCTTCCTAAGGGAGTCTCATTTGATTGCCTCAATGTTTTTTTTTCTAAAGCCTACTTCCTCTTTCCGTTTGATCACAGAAAATCTGTCGTTTCTTCCCCGGTTTGATCTGCAGGATGTAGGCCGATGCGTGGCTCGCTGCTCCGCAGTAGCCCCTGGAAACAGCACTTGCACGTTGTGCCAGCGACATGGCGAGATGAGTGCGAAAACTCAAGAGGAGAGATCTTGAGGCTGTCCGTGGTGCTGAAGCAGGCGCTCTGCTGGCTCCGTAATACAAGCTGCCAGCCAAGAGCAAGCCATGAGATGTCTTAACCTTCGGAGATAGCATGCACATTAAGCATGCATTGCAGAAAGCTTTGAAGTTAAATGAGGGGGGACTGATTTGTGCCGTAACAGAAGCCAGCATAGAATGGGGCCAATGAGGGGCACCCTCTACTGGCTCTGGTTATCTTGGTGGGTGGTCATTTCTATTATTGTTCTATTGCTTTCTAGTTCGGTTTGTTGGTGTAGGGTGGTAGGGGTTGGTAGAGTTGGATAAAGATACACTTAAACTAAAAGTAAAAGTAGAGCTGAACAATATGGCATGAATATATCATGATGCCTTTTTCGCTGTACGTGATACAATGCAATATTTATATTTTTTGACATCTGATGATTTGGAATTAATAGAAAAAGAACAGCAGCACAAATGATTTTTTTCATTTTCATTAACAGCATTTGGCTGGAGCTGTTATACAGAGTCACATTTGCACGAGGTTACACAGGAATGTGGTTTCAGAAGTCTTCCCCAAGGACTCTTATCTTCACTGTAGCATGGTGTACTTCACAGGTCAGAGAATCGAACACTAGTCTGCCATGTGGAAGGTGATATCATTACCCACTACGCAATCCCAACCACCAGTCAGCGGTACATAAATATCTTGATTATCATATTAACAGAACATTAAGTTGTTCCTGATATTCACAATAGTTGTCACGATGTCCTCAAAAGAGCATCCTGTCCTGCTTTGCTCTTGTCTTCATCCGTTGTCCGTTATTAACTCTCCCCAGGGGTGTTCCTAGACTGCACAGATTCCCGGACTGGGGAGGGGAGTGGTCCCCAGTGGTCTGTTTTTTCATTGGACCAACCTGGTATAAGGTTTTAGGGCTTGTTACAATTTTTTGGGGGCTATAGCCCCTAAAGCTCAATCCAGTCAACACCCCTGACTCTCCCCATGCCCCTGGCCATGTATCTTATAGCTCCGGCTCCTTGTTATTGTCAGTAGCCTTCTCCTTACCTCGACGTTCCGAGGTCTTTGTTGTCCTATATTTTGTATAAGAAGCCCTGTGTTTTATTCTTGCATTGTCTAATGTTGTGTCTAACATATGCTGTTTACTTTGCTCAGTGATTCTTCTTATTCTCTCATGAATAAACCTCACTGACGCCTACAGCCTGCCTCTCAGCCTTTCTTGTGTGTCAGTCATATTACCGAGCCTTAAGCAGAGGCATTGTTACTTGAAGTAGAAGTTAAACCTGGGAATGAAAGCGGTTTGAGTCAGCGTTAACACATTGTCTTTAGAATTTAGGATATGTCTGGCTTCGAATACAATGCCAAAGAGGGAAAATGAAGCATACGTGCAAGAGTTAAGCAGTCCAACGGCTGTCACTTGGGTAGTCTGGTTATAGAGTGATACACAAAAACAAATACCTCCCAAAGAAGTGGAGAGGAACCCTGCAACTCAAAAAAGCAACCCATCCTCCTCTGCTCAAGACCACATAGTAGATTGGGCCCATTTGTCTTTTTGGCTGCATTGACTGGTTTAGGTGTGTGGGCTCCAGCTGGTGGGTGAACTCACAGCTCTTGTCGCTGGAAGCCCAGCTGACCCCATCATGTGTGTGCTCAGAAGAGCGGAAGTTGGGTCTCTGTCCCCGAGGGCCTCTGAAGTCAATGAGAACAGCGTGTCCAAAGAGATAAACGACCTCCGATGGGAAACAGAGCAGGACCTTGAAAGATTGTGTGTGTGTGTGTGTGTGTGTGAGTGTGTGTGTGAGTGTGTGTGTGTGTGCTCTTGCACTCGGGAGTGTGCTTGAAAGGATGTGTGGCTGTGGGCGGAGTGGAGGAGCGGGGGGAGCAACAGCAAGCATAAATAATTGATGGTCTATACAGACATATTGGCGCAGATGAACATTCATCGGCGCATTGATGGGCGCGAGAGTCGAAATGAAGGCATCACTTTCATCACTTTCCGCTGTTGACCTCATTATTTAGTGCGTAACATGAAATATACATTCGCTGAGAAAACCTCCCGGAATAATGTTATGGATTAGAAGCACATTTTTCCCCCTGATCAGCTGCCAGCGTTGATGAATATTCCTTTTTCCTGTTTTTATCACAGTACGACAAACCAAATGACAATGCAGCCCAGTGTCACAAGAACATGAATCATTAAATCCTTTTGAATACGATTAAAGATGGTTTTTTTTTCCTATGGAATTCACTTCCATGCACTTCACTTTTCGTTTTTTCTTCTACTGTGCTTTGTCCTAATTTCAGATTGTTCAGGGAAAAAATCCTAAAAGTCCTAAAAGCAACTTTCAGCTGCTCGTTAAAGCCGACAGAATGCTGAGATACAAATGGCAGTGATTTTTTCATCTGGTCCTTAATTTAAACTGCTGCACTGACAGCAGTGGTTTGTGTTTGTGCTCGTTCTGCTCTCTAAATCACCAAACACTGAAAGGGGCTTGACCCAATCTGTCTTTTGTCTTTTTTGCTGTCAACCTCAACCCCCCCTCCTCTACCCCACAAAACACTCCCAAGTATTCCCAAAAGCTTTCATTCTGACTCTTTCCTTTTTTCCCCTCCCTCTACCTCGCTCCCCCCTCCCCTCTCTCTTTGTTAGAGACGGCCCCTCTCCGCTCCCTCTCTGTCTTCTCCTCCAGTTGAGGCTGAGAGAGGGTCGTGAGCGCTGCTGCCGGGAGGAACTCTGGAGGAAAAAAAAAATGTGTCTGTGCATCTAGTTATCCTAGTCCGGTTTTTCAAGGACTCCTTGGCTAGTTTCCTTTCCTTCCTCATTTCCTCGGTTTCTGTCTTGGCGGACGCTTCCCGTGGCTCTGGTTGACCGTGGCTCTCTGTCTTCTCTGTTGGTGATCGGAGGCGCACGTTGACACTCAGAACGCCAGGTGCCTGGGGAATTCCTGACATGAATAGCGCCTGCACTTGCTGGGGGTTAAATGCTGGATGCTTCCTCTGAGGATCAGCTGGAGTGAAGCTGAGCCCGGGACTTGAGGAGCACCTCTGGAGCCAGAGCGGAGGATCACAACGGATGTTCCAGGGGATACAGGGAGAGAGTGAGCAAGAGAGTGGAGAGAAAGAAGTGTTGTCTGCTGTCAAAGGAAAATTAAAGGAATTGAAACAGACATTTTTCTCATTACACTCTTAACACTCTTGACTCTTTCCGGAGGAAGTTTTCGGGGCAAGCTTAATTTATTTAAGGAGGATTTGGATTTTCATTCAAGCAAAACGTGGAAACCTTCTTCTTGTGCAGTTTGTTTTCCCATTGGTTGATTGTCAACTGCTCAGAGCCTTTGGCTCCGGCCAGCGGACCAGCTGTGCCCTGCCCCATTTGCACAGGCGGGCACAAGGGGGAATAACCGCCCCTCTAACTTTCTGTATTCTACATCTTCAGAGGTGCTCGTGCCAAGCTTGAGGAGCACTAGTTGTCATCAGATTGGGGGAAGGGTCCGGTGTGTTTCAAGAAAGCCAGGGGGGTGTGGTGTAGAAGCTAAACCCTCCTGCTCTTTGGGGCATATGGTCAATCCGGCTGAAGACAGCTGCTTACTATCTGTTGGCTAATTACTCCGATAAGTGCGGGGGCAGGGCTCGGTCTCTGCCCACCACTCTTTTGACCAGACCGGGTAGCAGGGTGTGCGAGTGTGCTTCCGCGTGAAGGCGTGTATGTGTGCGCGCGTGTGTTTGTGAATGCTGCAGCTCCAGCTGCTGAGTGTGTGAGCACTTTTCAGTGAAGGATCTAGCGCAATGTCCAGATCTAGCAGGCGCAGTGGCCAGTCTTAACACATGGGACTCACAGCGAAGCCAAGTGCCACCACATCGCCTTCAGCCACAAGCAGGTGGCACAGCATCTGAGGGCACTGACAAGTGAGAGAGAGGGAGAGAGAGAGAGAGAGAGAGAGAGAGAGAGAGAGAGAGAGAGAGAGAGAGAGACAGAGATGGAATGAGAGTAGGAGAGGACAAGGAAAGGGACACACATTACCCTCTGTACTCCCTCAGTTGGGTGAATAACAAAACCCTGGAAGCTAAAAGCGTTTGATTACTGATTCACCACACACTCTCTGAAGTTCTGTTTGTGGATTTAAAGCCCAAAGTGCAGCCTGAGTGTTTGCACTGATCCTCTCCTTTGCCCTGCGTGGGCTAGGGCCAGGGAGTCCAGCCGTGCCATTCACGCACACTTGCACAGAAACACACACCATCCTGTCACAATCCATCTACCACTGTGTTTGGAGCAAGATGGAAGGTTTTGCTAGAGGTCGGGGGCAGTAGGAGCAGCACCACGAGACACCCGCCTCTTTCCGCTTCTGGATGCTATTCAGGAACAAAAATGTGTTGCCTGGAGACCTCTTTATGCGTTCCACTGTGTTTTTCTCGAAGGAACCGTACACACGTTTCTCCTATCGATGCTGAAAGCACTGGACCCTGTTTGAGGTTCTGATTCCTTACCCCGCTCTTCTTGGAGTCTTCTACCTTCTGGGTGAGGAACCACCGGCCTCGTGGCGTACTTAGGGGGAAGCGCGGACTGGAGTATGACCAGCTGCCACTACCCCACACCGCCCCCGGAGCGGGACCGCATGTACCAGCACAAGGTCTCGCTGGTGGTGCGCTACTTTATGATCCCCTGCAACATCTGCCTCATACTGCTGGCCACCTCCACGTTGGGCTTTGCTGTGCTGCTGTTTCTCAACAACTGTAGGTCTTTGTTTTTTTTATGTTTTTACTGCCAAAATCCTAACCATGAACTGCTTAAAAACTACATAACATCTGGGTTGCTTTCACAGTGTATGAACGTAAATGCTTCTTGCACCTTAGATAAGATTTCCAGTTGTTTGTTGGAAGAATCTTTAATTAGTGTTGAGCAGTGGTCCTCAGAACTGTTCCATGGTGTTCCAGATGGTCCACAATTTTGCTCGATGCCAATACATGACACATAAGGATTGAGCAAAACTGTGGACCATCTTGGTGCCCCTGGTGTAGAATCTTAAATAAAGGTTCTTCAGTTCCAGAGAACCAACTATTCAAGGATTCCCTAAAAACGGCAGTGGTTCATTTATGTTATCGAAGCCTTTTTGGCATCTTTTTCACTGAGAGAGTGGTAGAATTTAACTGACCACCACACTTTCTTTGGAAAATAGCAGATGGATAATCCTAGGATTCAGAAGGCTGTTTGTGTTTGGGTAATGGCGCAATAGACTTTTGAATTTCGAAAGTCCTTTCAGGACATCAACCAAATGAAGTCTGTCACTTTGTGTGGTGTGTGTGGGCATGTGTTTGCAGCAGTGGTCTTTTTTGTCAGAGCGATGTTCAGAGAAAATGGTATCTTGATGGATGGATGGCTCAATCAGGATCGATGGCAGTCAAAAAGTAATCCCTAATGCCTAAAATTCGATCTAGCTGCTGACATTGCGGATGATCGAGAATGACGCAGATAAACTGGCCTCATCTTCTAAAGTGCTTCAGTTCTTCTGTCTAAACAAGCGGCCCAGTGGCATTCTGTCTTGCCTGAAGCTGTGGCATTTACTCTACACAGTGAGGATAAAGTGGGCAGATTAAGTGTCTTTGGAGGTGGAAGCCCTGGCATTAGCTTCAGCGCTCACTGTATCTGCTTGAACGAGTATCTGGAGGCTTCTCCTCCTTATCATGTGCCACGCATTTTCAGAAAGATTCTGGAGTACACAAGGTTTGTCGGACCATTGTTATAGAGCAACAGCTTCGAGGTTCCCTGAAGAACCAGTCTGTGGCCAGGGATTCAAAGAAGTTTGAGGAAGGTAATAGATCCTCCACTTCACGTCAAGGTTCCCTACCAGTCAAAGACCTTTCCTGAAACTGTGCATCTAAAGCAAGAAGCATTTAGGAACTTTTCTTTTTAAGAGAGCAAGGCTTTCAAGTGAGTGAATTTGATGAAAATATGTGGCTGGAAAGCACGTCAGAGTGCTCTTTGACAAGTCTGAGCAGCAGGTACCCCTGCACTTTATCAGCATTTCCATTAGCGTCTTCCGAACATTGTCAAAGTCTCAGTTTCTACGTCTTTTACATGATGCATGAATGGCAGCTAGAAAATTGTGATTTCCTGGCTGAAGTTTGAAAATACCTCTCATTCTTAGAAGCTGCCATGAAATTCATAGGTGCAAAATAGTGTTAATGACAACATAACCACAGCTTTTCTCTTCTTTAGTCAGGTTGATGCCGATGTTGCAGACTCGTGTTTGGCTCTACATGGTATGCATTCATAATGTAAATGACGTAACTGGTGGATGCATTAGGATACCCTGAATTCTTATGGAACACCATGGTGAATTGTACTAGATGGTCATTCATATCGTTAAAGATAAAAACCAGTGGAGGGATAAGAACATCCTGAAATCTAGTGGAAAACCATGTTGTGTTCTTCTCAGTTTGTCATGTTGCTTCTCACACACACCGAGAGGAAAAAAAACACTGAGACAGAAACTCAATATTTGCTTGAACAAGTGAATGAGATAGAGGGGTAGAAAAAGAGAGTCGTATTCAGCCACATGCATCACCCCCCCCCTCCACCCCCATCCCCCCAACCCACACTATAGGCCATTAACATCCGCCGGCTTTTCAATCGGGTCTGCTCCCACTCCTCTGAGGAAGCTGGACGCTGCTACATTAGATCTTGATTAAAAGACCTTAAAGGGCCCTTCTTGCGATTCTTGTCCCCTTCTCCTTCCCTTAATAAAGGTTTTCAAATGCGAGGTTCATTTATAAACTGGTCATGTTGCTGAATCAATTTTGGTCCAGACAGATTCCATTAGATTTAAATACAAACTCAGTTAGAACATTCCATTCCCACTCTTGAAAGTGGAGTTCAAAAAAAAAAAAAAAAAAAAAAAAAAAAAACGGATGATGAACTGAAAGGAGGGCCATTAACGTGGAGTAGGTGCAGCGTAGCGTTTGAAAGCTTGTTGGAGAGGGACACAGACCTAAGGTTAGTCATTTCCATTTTCATTTAGCTGGCAGAGGGAAGGGAGACCACACAAGACTAGGCCTGTTTAGCTCTGCATCCAGATGCATCACGCACGTGACATTTCTGCTGCAGCGCTTGCCGAGAGCATGCATGTACATTGACAGGCAAACTCACGATTCATATTAATGTGATACATGTATAGTAATGTGTTTTGGGATGCTTACATTTTGAATGAAAGACATGGGAACTGACCTAAAGGGCGCGTGCTCTCCTTTTCTTTGTATTTTATTAATTTATTTTTTAATACTTATCTGAATGTATCTATTAAAGACAGTCTTTTGGTTTCTAAGAGATTACACAGTACCACTTTTTTGTCTTTTATGGAAATCAGGGAAACCAGTACCAAATTTTCTTATTTAAGAAAACCCTTCCTAAAAAAATCTGTTCCTTCATGCAAGATGAGCATCGAAAATTTGACGATCGAGCACCAACCACTCAATAGTCGACAACGCCACAGGAAGAAACAGCTAAAATCACCTCACACAGTCACTCTGTGTGAAAGCGTGAGCTATTTCAGGCTAGATTTGTTACCAGATCGCATCAGGTTAGATTGGATTCATCCCCTGATTGGATATCTGATCCCAGTGCTGATACCTTCTACTGAATCTGTGCCACCTTTAATCAATGTCTTTGAAACATGCTCTTAAAATAA
Organism: Acestrorhynchus altus; assembly: GCA_034509495.1. NCBI lineage: Eukaryota > Metazoa > Chordata > Actinopteri > Characiformes > Acestrorhynchidae > Acestrorhynchus > Acestrorhynchus altus. Next base: position 19,907,045 of record CM067518.1, read on the forward strand.
AGGTGTTAAGGTTCTTTAGGTGATGCCATAGATGAGGGGTGTGAAACCGGGTCAGAAACGGCCAGCAGCAACAGCTGATTCCACTCACTTAATCAATCAGCCAATCTTCAAACAACTGATCACACAAGCTTCCCTTTAGCTGGAATGAATACCTCCAGCAATAGCAGGCCGTTTCTGACCGCGTTTGGCTCCCCTGCCATAGAAGAACCACTGTTTGTTCTGTAAATAAGCATCTGTTTTATAAAATAGATGAGTGTGAGAGTGAAGAACTGTTTGAAGATCTAAAAATCATGATCTGCACTCAATGGAAAGGTTTTTACTAATTTAAAGGTTCTTCACACTCTGTTTTTATTTTAAAAAAAATGTTCTTTTTAGGACCAAATCTCCTGTTTTAGAAAGTCCACAATCAAAGAGGAACCTTTGAAGGTTGGAATTCAAAACTGTGGAGGAGCCTCTTAAGGTGCTTCCAGGAATCTTCAATAAAAGGACAAGGGTATCTAGAAGCTGAAGTTTCCTTGAAACACCTTAAGAGGTTCCTCCACAGTTTCAAATCGCAGAACCTTTTAATTCATCAGTGATCTAGTACATTTTAGAGTGATATAGTGATGATGATTGAAAATTCTCAAACGTGGCTGTTGTCCTCATTGCCAGTTCCCATCCACTACCTAACATGGTGGAAGTAATCTTAGGTCCATCTTAGGCAAACATCACTACACTATTTGCTCCATTTGAAACACCAGCACCCATTTGCCTGATAAATGAACCAGTAGAAGCAGCCCAGTCCTTCCATTAACATACATTTAGGTTGTTCTCCAGTAAAGTCTGAGGCTTTGTTTTGTCAGTGATGTTCTGAAACATGTAGGTCCCAGTCAGATCTGCTGGAATAGGTATATTTGTGACTCATGCTCCCAGTGATGATCTCTGAATGGGTGTGTGTTTGTGTGTGTATCTGTAGAAAGGTTGCTGTGAGGGAATTTCTACTCTTAGTTATGGCTGTGTTTTCCATGTTGTTTTGGAAACCTGCAGATGAAAATCTGTAACTGTCACGATTGACTCTGAAACGAGTTCAGCAGACACTTCATTATTCATGGAGTGATACACAGCAAGCTGCTCTCCTTCACCACCCCCCTCCTTCCTTCCACACTCTCTCTCTCTCTCTCTCTCTCTCTCTCTCTCTCTCTCTCCCAGTGTCTGTCGTCCCCCCTTCCTCGGCCTATCTTTCCTCCTCCCCCAGTCCTGGCTTCCCACCCTTGCTCACACTCAGCTGTTGACAAGCAATTTGACGTGAGCCTAAAATTAAACTGTATTCTGGCAGTCCACTTCTGCGAGGAGCTGAATCCCTGAGCGGAAGGCTTGCTCGCAGTGTGTGTGTGTGTGTGTGTGTGTGTGAGAGAGCCTGGCCGAGTAACTGATGAGGTGTTTTTTTTTGTTGTTTTTTTTTGCATCAGTTTCTCGCTGTGGCTACATAAGGAGCAGGGTGTTGGGGCTGCACTTAAACTAGAAAGATTCATACGCTGTATTGTTGGACAGCAGATTGTGCAGAGTGAAAAAGGGTTCCGCTGCTTCTACATGTGCTGTTGATCTTTTGTGATGGAGGAGGGGCTCTTCGCGAGAATGCATATCATGTACAACAATCGATTATATAAGTCGTATTTCACTTCTTATTAATGGACTAAAAGGGGGTCAGACTTTCTAATCACATTTTTGAACGTTTCCTAAGATATTTTATCAGTAAGTTGAAAACATTCATTTAAGAGCATCAGTGATTAATATTTACATTTTATTCCCCATAACTCTAATGTAATCCAAGCTTTTTGCTACCATGGTTTTAAGATTGACCTTTTGTTAATGACCTCTGTTCTGCTGTAGGCAGAATAGGATACAGGTGTGCCCATAATCAATCAATCAATCAATCAATCAATCAATCAATCAATCAATCAATCAATCAATCAATCAACCAATCAACCAATCAATCAATCAACCAATCAACCAATCAACCTTTATTTTTACTTGGAGATACATTGAAGGTGATCCTCATTCATTTACAACCCACAGAGATTGAAAACAGAAAAATATGAATAATAAATAAATAATTAATAAATAATTAAATGAAAAGTCAAACACAACATAGAATAAACATTTTACATACATTTAATTTAGTGGAATAAAAATGTATATAATAAGAAATGCAAAATCCACACACTAAGGGCCAGACGATGGACTAGCGCCCTGTCTAGGGTTGTTTCCCGCCCTTGCACTCAGAGTTGCCAGCTGGGCACCGGCTCACCGGTTCAGAAAAATGGATGGATGGATGGAGAAATGCAAAATAAAATTAACACAAAAACAAAAAATAATTCATAAATCATTCGAAATCAAGGGTTTTTCATGAGTTAATCCTGCTTTTGTTGGAGTAACTGTCCCTATTGTCCAGTTAGTCTTTCCACTAGATTTTAGAGCATTGATTTAAGGAATTGATTGTATTCAGCAATGAATGGTAGTAAGTTCTGGATGCTTCAGCTACTTGGCAATACTTTTCTAAAATTGCGAGTGTGTGTGCATTTGCCCATCTGTGTCAGCAATGGGTGCTGACTTGAAATAGTTGAGTGCATTGATTATAGTGTAAATATAATGGGATAATGGTTTTGTCCTTCAAGGTCTGTGAGTGAATCTGTTTAAATGCATGATAATCATGCAAATCAAGCAAAGTTATTCAGTTATTATTTTACAATAATCAGGTATAATTGAGTAATGATTGATGGATAATATGAATATATTTGTTCAAGTGCTTTAAAAGTGAGTGTTTGTCTTGGTGAGCTAGCGCTGAAAAAGCCCCCAGGCCCTCCGAGTCTGCCTCGCTTTTTCAGCGTTAATGTCTTGACTGCGGAATTCTGTCTGGATTGCTTGTATGGGTGTGTTAACATGAATCGGAATACCTGAGAAAGCCTGTAGGGATACATTCCCACTGGACCCATTCCTCATCTGAGAGCTCGTATAATTGTGTAGAAATAAATAATAGCTCATCTTTACTCTTCTGTTCTCCGTCGGTTTAGTCCTTTTGCTTTCATTATCTTCATCTGCGATAGAGCTGTGAGAGCAGTCAGTGTCCACCCCCGACATCCAGAATGACTTTATAGCAAACCTGTGGGATCTCCTGAGAGCTTTGCTTAACTAATGTGCTTTCTCTTTCTTTTTATGTCTTCCAGACAAACCTGGTCACATCACACACGCATCTCCTCCTCCTGATGGTAAGTCCTGAGAGAATCCTGTCCAATTGAAGCTGACCGGAGCACTTTAAGCCGGGCAGATAATGATCTCGGCCTCAGCCTGGACACTCTGTTTGGTGTGGGCTCTTTCAGCCTTGTGTTCTGTGCCATTAGCTAGATCTGGAGGTTAAAAGGCGAGCTGAGACATAGTGGGTTTAGGAGTTAACCCTATAAACTGCAGGTTTATTATTAAGGTGACCAGACTTGGCCCTGAGTTTATTCAAATGAATTTGTATTGTTTACTAAAATATGAATGGAAATATGTTTTAACCGTTGTAGAAAGTGCACATGCACGCTTCTACGCAGCTACAGTGCAATTTAGCAGTTTCTTCACAAGAGGGCAGAAGTAGGACCCATAGCATTGGTGCAAACAGACCGAGCTACAACTGAGTGCATGTTTGCAGCTGCAGCTTGAACGTGTAAAACACCATATTCCTTGTTAAATCATTTCATTGAAACATTGGTATGATCGCACAAAAATAGCTGCTATGAATCATGAAAGGAGGCATCTTTTTCATCCTCCAGCATCATTCAGATATGTTGTTGCTTAGTTCAGGGCTTCTCATCTCTGGTCCTGGAGGCACCCCTGCCCTGCAACTTTAACACTCCCCCTGCGGTTCTGAAGGGCTTGTTAATGAGATGATTAGTTGAATCTGGTATGTAGGGAGCAGGGAAGGCTATAAAATATGCAGGGGAGGGGTGCCTTCAGGACCAGGGTTGAGAAACACTGGCTTAGTCTACTGTAGCTTGGAAGGACAGACTCACAGAGTTCAATTTTGATCTGCTCTTAAGATGTGATTTGGACTTTCAGAGACGTTGTTGCCCTGTTGATAAGATCTTTGGGGTAGCGCTGCGTTTAAGATAAGATAAGACAATGTAATCGTTTATTAGTTCCGCAAATCGCAATTATTAGTGACAAAAATTTAAAATCAACACATTTTGGAATTTTGAGTTCACACTGCATTTTGTGATTCTAGTGGTGGACCCAAAAGCATTATTCTCACAAAATACACTGTGAAGTGTGGGGACAGAGACAGAAACATGACATTGTTTGTAGTAAACTCAAAGAATGAATTCAAAAGTGGATAATTTTATATTTTATACTCCGGTTTTATGCATTTATATCTGAAATCTGTTTGCCCCAGTTTTGCTATTCCATCGACAGTCTTCCTCACTGAAAGCATTTTGTAGGAATTTTATAGGAATATGGTAAAAGCAGTTTAACCAATGTGTGTGTAGTGTAATGTTTCATCCTAACTATTGTGGACCAGTTCTGTCGGTCTGTTGGGATAAAATTTTCACACTAGAGTTGAAACAATATTCTCATCCTTTGATTGGGTTTAGTTTATGATTTTGGCTTTAAGAATCTGGATTGGAACCCTGTCCAGGGGATATCCTTGCCTTGTGCCCAAAGCAGATAAGATAATGACTGACTGACAGTGAGAGACAGGAGGATTGTTGAGGCAAACATGAACATCTTTGACCAGGTTTTTGATTTTTGCTGGTTGTTTACAAACTAATACAATTGCATTGGATATGATAATGCATAAAATGTCTGTTTGGTTAAACTGCAACATTGACATAACCATCAAATAACGTGGCAGGTGTTTCTTGCTGTTGTGAGGTGTTATGTCACTTTTCATGGTATCATGACACTTTATTTCTAGTGAAAGTAATCTGTCTTGACAGCTCATGACAAAATATGACATCTATCATGATATGGTTTATGGCATGGATTTGTCAGTGTTGTGCTGCTGAGTTCATGCTAAGTGTTATTCCCTGTTCTTTTTGATGAACTGCCACATCTTTTTTTGTATTGAGGTCACGATGTTTTAATGCATTGCTACTTTTCCGTGCACTGAGGGGCTGCTATAATCAGGTGGTGTAAACCGGGGAAAATGTGACAGCAACCATATTCGTTGTACACGTTCATGCATATGATGTGTGAACCAGCAGTGTACATAGAATCACCGATTTGATCACCTGAAGTCCTTTTACTTGGCAAGGGGGTGTCGGGATTCAAGCATCATCAACTGAAGCTGCCTAGAACTCTAGCCCAAGCTTCTTGAGTTCCCCTTTCGTGCCTCACCCACCGCCATCGCGGTCCGCACTTTGTAAAATGTCAATTAGTTGTTTCAGCTCTGAAACTTGTGTACTGAGTTATGGGAAGTGTGGACCCACACACAGGCCTTTGCCTTTAAAAACCTACAGTGATCTCTGCTTTGATGTGGAATCCATTGACAACTTGATTATGTCTGGGTTGGATTAGTACTGGGTGTAGCCAACTCCTCTGGGCTCTGGGCGGATAGCATCCCGGTCTAGACCAGAATGTAGGCCAGGGACGCGGCTCCAGCAGTTTTACCACAGATCTCTGACACACGGTTCCCTTTCACCCACTTTCGCAGATATAAATCTCCATACTTAGGGAGGTATTGTTTCGTGCCGCTGCCTCGCAATGAAGCCATTAATTAAACAGTAACAATTTATTGGCAAATGGCTCTCTGAGAACGCTCTAAATGGGTGAAACATCTGGTTTCTGTTTATGAATATTTATATGCGCTGGCAGATGAAACAAAGAGTGTATTTGTATCCCTTCCTTCCTGCTGGCGGTGGCAGAGAGATGGATCTCCTCGGGATGTAAAGGTGGTGGCTTCATCGTGGCTATCAGCACAAATCCCAAGATTGAAGTGGAACCTCTGAACAAACAGCTAACAAATGCTGTTGATGGTCCTTGAGCTCAGATCTGGGCAGCAAATTGGTGTGTTTCTCCCTGGGGGTGACCAGGATTTGCCCTGAAATTGCACAATCACCTGCTCCATAGGACATTGTGTTCTGTTTGGGAGGAAAAAAAGCTGTTGGGAAAATGCATCAGCCACATGACAAATCCACTTCCCCTGTGGCGACTGAACAACAGCCATTGTCTCCTTGAAACGCTGTCCACGCGCTGGCCTGGGATAATTATTTTTGATTGAAGTTTTGCGTAGCCTCGGCTCCGAACAGGGCTTTCGTAGTGAGCAGAAACAGCTCCCGATTTATGTGTCCAGCTGGCACTCTGAGTGAGTCTCGCGCTACAACATAAACTTGTTTTTAATAGAAGTTTTAATGCTAGGAAAGATTACCGAGCGTCTGAGTGCATTCCACACAACAAGAGTTATCAGTTTTGCCGCTTTGGGCTGACTGCTATAAAGTGAGGCAAGTGCCTGAGGAGAAAAGTGAGGCAATGAGCGAGGCAGACCGGCTTATTACTCCCCTGACACTTTCCCAACTGTGGACTATTGATCGTGCCGCTCATTTTCGATGTATGGAAATGTCTTTTTTTCCCGCCATCCAAAGGGCACAGTTTGTTTCTGCCCTAGTCAAGCATTTAAAAGCTCCAGCTAGCTCTTAATTACATTTCCAATAGTTGGTGGGAACTTGCAGACTGAGGCTTATGTGCTTTATGTGACACATAGGCGCTCTCACTAAGAGAGTCCCTCGCTTTTTCTTTTCTCTTTCTTCCTTTCTCCCTCCCACTTCTCTGCCCTTAGGCCACAGCCTTCCACAGGCCATTATGTACTGAGGGAGATCAGTTAGCCAATTAGAGCTTTCCTAGCCTAGATTCCCCCTTCCCCATCATTCATTGTCCTAATAATTTGTTACAAGGTTACGATAGTCTCGCGCGAAGGCTGCAGCCTTTAAGAAAATGAACAGTAAAAGGAGCCACACACTCTGCCGAGCCCATCCCCTGTTCCAAGGACACAATGGCATTCCCAGACAGTGTTACCCACAGACATTTAATTATACACCAAATCACAGCGTTGATATTAAGAATGGGCTGTTTTGTACTGGCACAGTACAAGAACCAGAGGATTTCTTCTTGTCAAGAAAGAAAACTGGATCAGCATTAATGAGCGCTGTGGAGGATTTGAAGAGGCTGCTGGCTGTCCCCCTCCCCAGCCAGCCAGGATAACGCAAGATATTTGTGGTATACGCAGCCCAGCACAGCTGGAATTGACAGCCAAGTCCTGTCCCATGAAAAGGGGAGTTAATCACCAGCTAAAACCAAGCAAAGAACCAATGCAGCCTCTAATTAGTAGCTGTGTGGGATTGGAGGAGTCAGGCCACTCCGTCCACTGTCGTTACAGCCTGTCCATTCCGTGATATTGGGAAAGACACTGGCTAGAGTGGCAGACAGAGAGCTGCCAGTTTCAAGGTAAGTGCAGTCTCCATAAAGGTCAGCCATGCAAACACTTGGCAGTGCTTAGGCCTGTTAATTATCTTTGTTGCGTGTCAGAAAGCTGGCTTTAAAAAATCTTATTAAAGATAAAACAAATGTTTGTTTGTAATTAGCTCAGCACTCCAATCCACGTCTTGAACATGCCAAAATGAAGACCAGGAAGCATTTTTTTTTCCCTTTTCTTTCGGCTTGATTGTTGTTATTTTCTGCTAAGCATACTGTATTTGTGTGTGCCTCATTTGCAGATTGTGCTGGAGCCATCAAGAACGATCAGTTGGAACTCGGCTAGATTTTGGCCCTGTAATACAAAGCCATTATAAAACTTGGCTACTTTGAATGCCCAGAGCCACCACCTGTCAGGTTGGCTGTAGATTGTGCATGGCTGATTGCCAAGTATTACCCCAACCAATTTCTTGTTCTTATCATATGTGTTGCCTTACTTGTCGTACTCTTTAAGGGTCCATTTTTCCAAATGTGATTCCTTTTTGAACTTCACATATTTTAGCTCCTAACCATCCACTGCCGTTACACGGAACACTCATTAGTAAAACACACTCGTGTGGCCGTTTAGACTGGTAGACTGGGTCTACTCTCCGAATTACTGAGAGCCCATTTATTTCCCCCTTCTTCCTTCTTGCTCCGTAAAGGAAATTTCCATTGGGCTCAGGCACAGGTTTACTTAGACATTGGAAAAAAAAGAGCTATTACGATGCCTGTGGCACTAGGTCACCTAACGCTGGTGCTATCAGTTATAAATTGGGCCACAATGTGGAGGAAGAAATGGGGGGGGAGAGAAAAAGTGAGAATCTGGTAACTCGAGCCCTCTTAAGGCTTCCCACTGTCTCCGACACATCTCCACTCATGGTAATGAGCAAGCTCTCTCACAATGCAGCCTCGCATTTGGCATTTGTCACAGTTAGTATCCCCTAGGGGCTACAGTGTACCTGCAACCATAATAGATGTTTGAATTGAAAAGTGATTTGATCTGGGGAGGAGGTGTTTATGCAGGCTGGAGCCTGGCCGCTTTCTGTTTCTTCACAGGACCTTCTTCAGAGGACCTGTCAAAACTTTCAGCACTTGAATAAACTCTCAGCACTCGCTCTGAAGGGGATAAAAAAAATAATAAATAAAGAGAAAAGATGTAATTTATTCAGCTGCTGCTTCCTTCTTGATGGCACGATGCAGCCCGAGTGGAGCAGAATTAATTATTACCACTCACTTATCTTAATTAAATCTTTTCATGTCATTGATTTTACACAAAAGAGCCCCCAAAAATCTCGCTCATCTCTTTTTCCGAGAGCTGGAGATGGCGCATATCAAGATATCAAAGGTGTGCTACCAACACATCTGAGGCACTAGCTCACCTGTTGACGATGGAAGTGCTGGCCACTAATCGGAGCTTTGAGGTTGACATTATGAGGTCGTTTTTCTTGTTTTTTATTGCAGGAGACGTACAAGTTCTGCAGACCCACTTCTGCTTATTTCCATCCATGAAAAAAAAAAAAAAACAGGAGAAAAAAACCCTGCGCCAATGAGGCCTCCTTCGGCAAACCCTGTGCATGTCTTACTGCTGCGCTTCTGTGCAGTCAGCATTTGCTTGCGTAAGCACCCTGCAGAACCTCGCTTGGCTTTAAAATGCTGGGGAGAGATACAGGAAGATACATGCCCATTGACACATCCCCGTGCCTTAGCAGTCTTCGACACTGCTCGCTGGCCCCCTGCACAAAAAAAAGTTATAGGATATTGATCTCTGAAAGCAAGGGATGAGAAGTTTTTCAAAATACGGGGCCAAGAAGTACACAATCGGCACCGACACGGATCCAACGCTGAGCCGATTTGTTCCTGAAAGAGGCTGCAGAGTGAAGGATCCCCGTTGGCATTCAGATCTACACACTTTTAACATAGCTCAAGGCTTGTCTAGGCATCATAGGATGTTCTCCAGTCAGTGTAGCCCATCAATAGAGAAGATTCCTCCATTGTTGGGTTATATGCATTCGTGATCATATATGCTTTAAAACCACCTCTCAATAATTATTCGCTCTCACACCATTTTCCCCCCGTTTTTTTTTTCGACTCTTCTGTGTAATAGCACAGACCACCAGCTGACATGGTATCAAAAGCACTGTATAGATCAGATTGGAGGTAAACTCAGACGGAGATCAGGGAAATAAGGGGGCTGCTGGGATGTTGTTTTGAATTTAATTACAGTGATTATGATGCATGGCAGTTATTCACTCCACGAGGTGACGAAATGCGGAATGCTATTTCTGAAACCTGCTGGAATGCATTAGTAAGGAGGGCTGAAGGAGGTTGATGATCTTCTCCGCACTCTGTAATTGCAGCATTGATTCGACATGCAGTCCTGAAATCATAGGGGTCTTCGGCATGCTCTAGGCAAATACAGGCATAAGACATGACTCGGGAGCCTTCAGGTGGTTTTGTTTCTAACCTCTATGAGAATCAGCTTAATTAAGTGCAGCACTTTCTGTTTTCTGGCCTCATAATGAAGGCAATTAAGTTTGAGATTTTTTAGATTGGATTGCTGAGATATTGATTAGAGCTTCCTGCGTTTTTGCAGACCTACTTGAATTATGCAATGAATAATGGCTCTCCCAAAGCACGGGTGATTATGTCATTATGTCAAGAATTCTTATAAATGTGTTTTAGTTGCTATTATTATTATTATTATTATTATTATTATTATTATTATTATTATAATTTCCCCAATGTTCTACTTGTATTGCTTTCCCAAATACTGGCTGTTTAAACATTTTTTTTTTAATTTTTACACATCTTCTTATGTATATCCATATGCTTTATAGCAAAATGTTCAGAACAATGCCAGCTCACTCTGAAAAGAGTAACACGAGACCTAGAGCAATTTGTGAAAAGATAATCTGGCCCTAACCTGAAGTCTGATTTGATGAGGCAGATGATAAACCCACAAATCATCCAAATTGGATTGGTAAGAGGCAGAAGATGACTTTTCCAACCATTATTCATTGTCTTGTAACTCTGGATATGAGTCACAAAGGTATGAAGAGAAACATTGTGTTTAATATGTTGGTAATTTTGTAGACCCCAGAGGCTGAGTGGACTGTTGGCAGCAGTGAAAATCCTGTGCCTTACATTCATTGTCAAGAAAAATAGTTGCATCTGGAAGGAAGTGTCTGATTGCAGTGCTATTCATAAGGAAGGTAAACGTTTCCAGGAGCAATGAATGATGTCATATTTGTACTGAAATGGGCAATATTTATTAAGGTACACATACAGTAGTATCTCTCAGTATGGTGTCGGGTATAAAGTTCCAGAGGTTCCTAATGGTGTCCTGTGAAAATCCATCCCGTGTGGCTTGAATATATTCACTCAATTTCTGCACATTTTGTAGTGAGTGTGGAGTGTTGATAGTACGTCCAATAGCTTCCTGCACATTTTTAAATGGGGATAGGGCTGGCCAGGCCACTGACCGTGGCATAGTATCTGTGTCTTCAAGGTGAGCTCTCACCATGCACTGGAGTGTGTGCTCAGAAAAGGTAGGTTTGAGGTATATATTGCAAGTTTAGGGAAAAAAATACCTAAGCATATAGTAGTATGGGAAGACATTATTAGCTGTGGGAGCAACCCCAAAAACTTCCAGAGTTCCAATGGTTTCTGCATCGAGTTTGAAGGCCAGACCGACATCAAACATATGGTATATTTGATTCATTCCCAAAGCATTCCTTCAGCAGTCTTATTTCTCTGTACATGGCCTTTTAATTAACAGCACATTGTTGTATAGGGATGTTTTCACGCTGGAGAGGAATAACATTTTCCACCAATGGCAAGAAGGTCTCTCAATAGACTGCTCTGGTTTCCCTGTTCAGCGCAGTGATACAGTAAGCCGAAACTGCTTTGTAATTCTATTCAAATGCTCCAGCGGCAGCCGAGGTGGCAGAAGTAGAATCAGTGGCTGTGGCTGGGCTTGTGCTGGGATGATGGAGTGGGCCAGTGAGGAGTGAGCAGGAAACTATAAATCTCCACTTTAAACCCCTCCAACGCTGCCTCTTTCTTTCTCGCGCTCTCCCTCGCTCTCCCTCTCGTGCTGTCTCGCACTCTCCCTCCCTCTCTCAACCCCCTCTTCTGCATTCTAACTCAAACAGACAAGGTGCAATGATTTCGTCCGAAGTATGTGGTCCGTCCTCCTGCTGAGAGCAAGGCAGTGGAGTAATAGAGAGTTAGCAGTACCCAGTGGAAAGCTACAGTGCGTGTTTGCGTATCTCATTTTCTCTGGTGTATGTGTGTCTGTTCTTGGACACCTCGTACTAGTCCCCTGTTCATCCTCAGCTAATTTGTATTGTTTCTCCGACTTCCCCTTAATGGCTTGTTTGACATGTGGGCTTTGTACTGCTGTACACAATTATGACAAGGTGCTTAGATGGCTGGGCAAGGCTGGAAGCCAGCTTTCGTGTTGACACCCGCTCTTTCACAGGCCATTCATGCTGAGAAGGGCCAAGGGCCCAGGGCCAAAATGACGCCGATAGACAGTTAGCTAATATGCAAGCAAACTATTCATCCATTTTCATCTGCGAGATTACCGCTAAGTAGGGTGCATGCTGATGGGCTGTCTCCACTCCACTTGGGACTGTCATCTGAATCATTTTCAGAGCCTTAGGAATTCCACAACTTTATAAACCTTGTACTAACTCTTTGCAACCATGGACTTAAGGAATTGCAATTCAGGGGAACTGTGGAGGTCGAGAACTCAAGCAGTGGTGCACCGTTCCACTGTGCAGCTTTGCTTAAACATTCTTCATGCAGTCTTCATGCAAAAGCCATAAGAAGGAAACCCTAACAGAGACCTTGGTTTTTTAATGGTTGTCCCAGATGTCTCAGCTTGGAGGATGGGATAGCAGGGAGGACACGGTAAACATGTTATGTGTGCACAGGGAGGGTGGCGTGCAATGGCGGGAGGTGGGAATATAGAGGAATGTGTGGTAGAGTCTTTTTACCCAATTTAATGATATACCCTGCATTCCCTAATTGAAAGAGAACAAATAGAAGGCTGCTTTGTATGCAGGCACTCACGTATGACTCCGGAGAACCCTGCATCTAGGCCATTTGCATAATGGAAGCGATTGTATGTGTCAGAGAAAGAGAATCCAGGCAGCTGGAAAGGTGGAGATTTGGAAAGGAGTTTGAACTCACCTTGGCAAATATGTATCGCCTCTCTGAGAGACAGAAACCAGGAGAGAGAGAGAGAGAGAGATGGGGAAGGATCGATGGATAGAAGTTCCGTCCAGCCAGGTCAGAGCATTCCACTTGTGATGGATGTGAGCCAAGCGGTTCTGTTGCTCTGGGAGACGTTTTAGGGATGGTTAGTTAAGGCACGCTTGCAGGTGCAGAGCCAAATAATATAACTTTGTAACAGTGCCCTCAATCTACCTGTCAGTCTGCCTGTCGGTGCTCTCTGGCTATGTCTCCGTGGTCTGAACACAAGATTTCCTCATATGAGACACGAATGAGATCAGTGTGTCAAACTCAAAAATGGATGGTTAGTATTTGGTGTTTTATAAGACACTGGATTTATGTTACTTTGTGTGCAATGGTCTAATTGTTGGCATAATTCTGGTAACTGAATGATGCATTTACAGGTTTTTTATAGCAACGTTATAGTGAGAAATGCAAGAAATGCATTATATTTACATCAAGCTTATATTAGGATTTTGCATGTTTGAGTCTGCTTTCATTAATATCAGAGAATTACAAAAATAAGGACAACAATGTACAGAAATTCCAAGATTTATGTTTTTCTTCAAACCTTTAGTTAAAGATGGTTTGATCGATTAGCTGTTTATCGTATCAACTGGTTTGTTGATAAATGAGATGAGCCTGAGACCTGGTCATTTTACATTAATGACATTTAGCTGATGCTCTTATCCAGAGCGACTTACAAGGTTTCTCATATTACAGAGGTGGCCAGAGTAGTGTCAGGAGACTTGTCCAAGGATTGCCCTCATTTTGAAAGTGACTGTTGATCCATAGTTTGTGGCAGCACTATGTGAGGTCAGAGGATGATGAAACGATGGCAGCACGAACCTTGTATACGTGTGCAGAAATTCACTGATACCACTGTTGAAAGTGCTGAACATCATCAGTCTAGACTCACATTTTTGTAGAATGTGTAAAACGAATGCATCTCATGTGGGAAGTGGAATAAAGAGTAGCTCCATTAACGGGACACTCCTCTCTAAAGGACACCACTCAGCCCAGTACAGTGAGTTTCAGCTGAGTTAATGTTAACAGCACATCAAATTTACAGGCTCTCATAGCTAGTGCACATAATTTGACAACATTTTAAATGTGGTTGATGCCAAAAAGGACATTTTATCTTCAGAGACAATGCACACAACATTAGAAAACCCCTGCATGATGATGCATTACCCTCCATTACCCTGATCTATATCGGCAATCAGACAGTTGTCACTAAAATGTCTCTACTTGTACCATGACACAAAAAGTTAGGGGGGAAACATGCGATCTAGAAGAAGCTCTATTTTTGAAAGGACTCATTGTTTGCTGGTATGAAAGGCAAATCAGAACTCTCATCTGACTGCTAAGAACCTGCAAGTATATTTAGCTTAAAGGTGGTGTTGCACTGCTCCACTTTGTTACCATTTTGGGATGCAAGGTTTTATTCAGACAGTGGTGATATATATACACAGACAGTCTACCTTAGCAGTTGCCATGCTTCTCATGGTCTCCCCATGTGTAATGCATTAGCTGTGGCAGTCCCACAACAGTGCACAGTGGTGATGTCTTCCAGCTGTTGTCTTACGCTTGTCTCCCAGCACACATGTGGGCCTTGGCCTGGAGTTTCCATGGCTCAGTGGACTCACCGTGTGGTAGCCAAGTCTGGGCTCTAATTCACCTCAATTAGTTCAGCCTGGACTTCTCCTCCCACGGAGAGCTGGAGCCCAATTTCAAGGACTACAGTGTCTGTGGATAGGAAAATAACAAGGCCGTCTGAGGCCCTGGTTGAGAGTCCCAAGAGTCCCCAGCCCTGGGCCTTATAGCTAAACCCTTCACTCTAGTCCTGTAGACTTCCCTGTCCCTGACAATCTCTAACAAATCATTAGTGACAATCAAATTATATAATATTTAAACAACAATCACACGTCGCTAAATCTAAAACCCCTACTCAGTACGTACTCTGGTGCAGGATTCATGTTAGACCCCCCCCAACTGGGGTGATGTCATCCATGAAGAGAATGCTATGGAATTTCCTGGCAGTTTTTCTGCTCGGGAGCCAGTTTGGGTGGCTGTACAACTCGAAGCAATCAGTCAACCAGTCCCCTGCTGAGGGAAGCCTCATCATTAGGAAGATCCATATCAATATTTCACTCACACACTCCACCATGGGGAGATCCCTGTAGGAGGGCAATTCGCTTGCTGTAGCCACTTCCAGTGCGAGCGAGCACAGATGTTCCAGGCACTCCCGTTCCATTCCCTGCATGCTTGAATTGGCCCAATTTCTCCATCCAAATCTTGTCTACATACCTATAATGTTTGGTTTCCCGACTTGCATTCGCTCATTTGCTCTCCATCTGCTTCTTTCTGCATCTTCTTCATCCTCCTCTTCTTCTTTTGCCACTTGCAACCTTTCCACCATCCTTCTGCCTCCCCTTCTTGTTGCCGACTGAAGGTTTGCATGTTTTTGGAGGACCACAAGGAAATTGAGGTATTCAAGGTAAGTGAGGCAGGCAGGTGGCCAGGGCACACGGCTCTTCTCGGGGCTGGACTGGGGTGAGTGTCCACGAGTGCTTTGGAAGTCCCGGCAGCCTTCACCTCTCGGCTGCCTGAGCTGTCAGTGCTGTCAAGCTGCTCAAGAGTTGCCAAACCATGCTCAGAGGCACACTGTTTTTGAATAAAACATGTTGCAGATCACTACAGTGAGCTTCCTGTGTGAAGAGTCTTGTTGATTGAGGGTTGGAGAGGGGAGCATAAAGTAATATGCTGTCCCGTTAATGAGATTTGCTATCTGAGTACTTGTTAACGTCTTCATCTTCCTTTTCCAAGATAGGAATAGGAATCCTTCAGAATTCCCATTGGATGCCATGAATTGTCTCTTCTACATTTCTCTAGTTATGTCTTAATCAAAGGAAGATGAAG
The DNA here is from genome assembly GCA_034509495.1 of Acestrorhynchus altus. Classification (NCBI taxonomy): domain Eukaryota; kingdom Metazoa; phylum Chordata; class Actinopteri; order Characiformes; family Acestrorhynchidae; genus Acestrorhynchus; species Acestrorhynchus altus. The sequence continues at coordinate 19,922,672 of CM067518.1, forward strand.
ACCATGTTTTCAATGTATAGTGATAGCTTGGAGGAGCCTAGAGGACTGTAGGCTGGGCTGATGTTCTGAGAAGCTTCTGCTTGGAGCTAGAACGCTTAATGTGAATTGAATGTACAGTACGTTGGCCATAATAATCATATGCTTCCAGGGCTTAATGACCATAAATTCAACTTCTTCGCTTCATGAACCATCATGATCAAATTTCATTTCAAAAGATGAGTAGATAGTACTTCACACTGTAAATGACATGCCTACCAATCAGGTCACCTTCCTACATGCTTGTGTTTAAGAGCATTTGCACAGCAACATGGTCAAGTGGTCAGCAAATGTTGTCCTGCTGTGTGGTGGAGATGTACAGTGATGTCTGTTGTCACACGTTCCATCTGGCAGTTGTCACTCGGCTGTTCCGGAGTTTTGAAGCACCGTTGTTTGAGGCACAGTATCCCACTGTTAACAACAACAGATATTTTTTTCCCTTGCTGCGTTGGCAGGAGGCATCACTCTGCATTCATTTAAGTTGCTTTGCCAAAGCAGTTTGCTGAAGGGAACACATTATTAGTAAATTAGAATTTGGGGGGAAATTAAAACGCTTGATATTAACACTGTTGGATAGTACATCACAGACAAGTCTAGTTAATTGGATGCCTATTCACATCCCTAATTAGAATATTCCAATCTCCTCTCTCCCATTTCTTTGGCATATTTTTCCGACATGCTTTGCGTATGTGCAGGCCTTGGTTTGTATGCTAATTCACAAATTATTCTTTGCTCCATTGGTGTCATTTTTACCATAAGAAGCCATGTTTCATGCAGCCATGGACTTTCAGAACGGGTAACAAATGCAATGGAAGCACATTCTTATTTTTTGAAGCACAATTTGCACTTCTGGTGATGTGTGAATCAGAGAGAAATGTGTTTTTCTCTTTATTCACGCCACAAAGAAGCTACATTTCCATCACAGTACATTTAAAGCCCACCATGTGGTACCCAAGAGCAGTTTAAATCCAGTTTAAATTCCTGTCAAAATCCTACACAAAATACCCCATGATGATGAAGTGAGAAGTTTTTTTTATTTATTTATTTATTTTATTTGTAAATGTATCAAAAACAAAAACACAATAATATAACATGTACATAGGTATTCACAGCCTTTACCATGACACTCAAAATTCTGCTCAGGTGCATCTTGTTTCCACTGATCATCCTTCAGATGTTTCTACAGCTTGATTGGAGTAAACCCGTGGTAAATTCATTTGATTGGACGTCATTTGGAAAGGCACACACCATATAAGGTCCCATAGCAGACAGTCCATGTTAGAGCACAAACCAAACCCTGAAGTCTGAGACCGGATTATATTCAGACACAGATCAGAGGAAGGATACAGAAAAGTCTTTGCTGCACTGAAGGTCACAATGAGCACAGTGGCCTCCATCTGTAAATGGAAGAAGCTTGGAACCAACAGGACTCTTCATAGAGCTGACTGCCTGGCCAAACTCAGTGATCGTGGTAGGAGGGCCTTAGGCATGGAGGTGACCAAGAACCCAGTGGAGAGGAAGGAGATCCTTTCAGAAGGACAACCATTTCTGCAGCTCTCCACCAATCAGGCATGTATGGTAGCGTGGCCAGACGGAAGCCACTCCTCAGTTAAAGGCACATGACAGCCAATTTGGAGTTGGCCAAAAGGCAGCTAAAGGACTCTCACACAATGACAAACAAAATAAAGGAGTGTCTTCAGGACAACTCTGTGAATGTCCTTGAATTGTCTGGAAAATGGTCTGTGCACCAATGCTCCCCATCCAATTGATGGAACTTGAGAGGTTCTGCAAAGAAGAATGGGAGAAACCTTTTGGTAGCACCAAACTTGAGACTGTAATTGCTGCCAAATGTGCTTCAGCAACGTTTTGAGCAGAGGCTGTGAATACCTATATAGGTTATATTTTTGTATTTTTTAATGAATATGCAAAGATTTCAATCCAGCTTTCCTCACTTTGTAATCGTGGGATATAGTGTGTAGAATTTTGAGGGGGAAAAAGGAGTTTTATCCATTTTGAAATAAGGCTATAACATAAAATGTGCAAAAGTGAAGCACTGTGAAAAGCTCATTGCCCAGAGCACAGACCTTCAAGCCCATTAGTTTTAGAACAGTCATTGACATGTTCCAGAAATTAATTTGAGGGGTCAGCTGATTTGAAAACACTTGTTTTAAGTCCGGCTGCCACCAAGGGTCCAGTAGCTTCAGGTTGGCCTTTTTGAGTGTGGGGAAATAGCACAAGGACAGATTGAGAGCCAGAATAGTCACTGATGCGTGCAGGTAGATATGGCATCTGCATGCCTGGCTCTTTGCGATAATGGCCACAGACTATCTGCTGAACTGAAGCATATAGGAGATGGAGATACAGCCCGAGAAATAGAGCATCCCCTGAGTTAAATTATGCAGTGACTGGTTAAAGGAATCTTCCAGTATTTTTTATTTTATTTTATCATTTCATTTTCAACCTCTTCTCTGTCAGCAGAATCGTTATTGTACTTTTGATTGCATTTGAGATACAGAAACTGTTGGGAAAAAAACTATTCTGTGCCAATTAAAAGTACTTTAACAATTCAAGTTAAAGAAATAGTTATGCAAAAAAAAAATTAATTAACATGATTTATCACTAACCCCAGATGCAATCGATCAACCAAGATGTTTGGTAATTGATGTTTGCTTCATTAGAACAGGAGATGCATGACTAATTATGCTAACAAACTCTGGACTTGGAGTCATATCTCCATACTTACATGCAACATATCTCTCAAACAGAACACATCAAGATTTTCATTTGTTCAATGCAGACAAATTGATATGGTTTAGAAGACAGAAAGACTCACATATCAAAACAAACAAGTGACATCAACAACTATAATCCTGCATACAATGTTTTTTTAAACAAGCCAAAAAATATATACTAATGTATGTAAAAAAATAAATAGAATACTGTGAAAAAGTATTTATTTTTTTGATAATTTAACAAGAAAATACTCATATTTTATATTAATTACATTTAAAGTGAGATATTTCAAGCTTTTTTGTTTTAAAGTTGATACTGTGATTAGTAATCGTTTCAACTGTGAATAAAAAGGTTCTAATATTTTGAGGTTCTGGATATCTGGTTTTCATGAGTTATATGCCATACTGATACTGAAAAGTAACATTAACTGTATATAAAATATGACAGTTTATTTGAATGAAATCCACTGTGTAGCTCTAACGTATGTGGAATATGCAGGATATTCCCACACAGGACAAGTCGAGTAAATACTTTACTAATAACTGAATATTCCTCTCGAGAGCACTCAGCCCAGCACGGTGAGTAGCCACACTCCACAGTGCAGGTCTGCAGAGGAATTCATGGACTCTCTTAACTGGTGCTCACCAGCAGTGTGCTTGATTCCAAAAAAAAAACAATGCATATTTCATGTCGAGAGACAACGCAGAGAACTCCAGTATCTGTAAACTCCAGTATCTGTGATTGTGATTGTGCTGAAGGACGATTGTGATGGTATGAGTCCCAATAATACTGGTTGGTCCATCGGTTTCAAATAGCTTACCAATGCAAGTTGATCAGAGGAGTAAGTCCAAATGATTGTCCCTGGTACCTGTATATCCGTTTAACAAAAGAAGGTGATTTTGATTTACTTAACATAAGATCAAATGCATGGACTGTACAATTTCCTAATTCCAGAGTAACGTTCCGGGTCTCATTGACACACAGTAGAGATTAAGGCCACACACATATGCGCCTCTATGACAGGGCGTCGTACAGACAGCTATAGCCGGATCAGTTCTGCCACTGATTGGCTGGCGGCTGAAAGCGAAGTCAAGTGTAGGTTGGTCTTGGCACCTCAGAAGCGGTTTCTCCCAGCAGCATATGCCTCAGCTGAGCCAGCTCTGCTCATGCATATGAAACCCCAACATGCGGGTGGTAGAGAACACCTAAGATGGCGGTGACAGGGGCGCCTGTTTCTATATTCATACCCAGTGCCGTGTTTGACTTTGGCATTCTGGGGGAGTTTTTCTTGGGGGTAGGAGTGTTGTTGCATGTGGTGTGGAAGCTTCCCAGAGAAAGGGATTATGCACTAGAATCGCCATATGCTCAAGCACCCCAGGTGACTACCGGCAGAACAGGAAGTGCCTTCTTTTTAATAAGAGCAGTAATGCCTGCCAGCATCATCCCTGTCACCAGGGTACAGCCATCAGCTGTGCATCTCTATCTCTCACACAGTTAACAAGAGCAGCGAGAGCAGAAATATAAAACCACTCTACAAATGTAAATGGAGAGGCTGATATTGACTCACAAATTTGGCGCTAATTGACGGATGGTTTTGTTTGTTTGTTTATTTGTTCGTTTTTTTTTTTTCTTTCCACAATATGAGTGTGTCTTAGCAAGATTACTCTTCATATGTGACACTATTATGCTTTTTCCTCTTTTGCATGTGCTATTAAAGATCTGCAACATAACACTGCTAATGCTTTTGACTGAACAATACTGGTACAAATAGCACCAATCAAAAGTTTGCACCTAAACCAATAAAGGAACACCTTACAAAACCTGTAAAATGAGTGTGGTGGGACCTCCACCCACCTTTTGAACGAACAGGACAAAAATAATGCCTCCCAGGTCGAATAAAACAAATGAACGAATAGTATTGGCGTGATGAACACAGCCACAGTTACTAGGACTAGTACATTTGACTGTGCATGGTGTAGTCAGATTAATAAAAGTGTTAAAATGATACATCAAATATATACACCTAACCTCAAGCACGAGAGTAACGTTTTGTTGCACTAAAAGACCCTTTTCTGTTAGGAGAACTGAACACAATAGTTGGAGCCAATTAAGAGAAACTGCAAAGACTTCACTCCCAGTGCACCAACATTTATAATGTTATGTCTTAATTTCACCTTAAAATAGGAGCTTTCAAACCATTTTGATGCACCACTAACTTGTAAATGGGCCTGTAATTTGTGTACAGCACTGTAATATTCCTCCACCCTGTCAGGTAGGTTTTTCGTTAATGTTCCCACTTTTTCACCAATGCATGATTTGAATCGCCTGTAACACTTAAACTGAACAGTATCTGAAGCCACTTATCATCACAGTAGGTTTGGTCACCTTAACTATGTTAATGTGGTCAAAGATCAGGAACCCCAATGACCACCACATAGCAGGTATTATTTTATTGGTGGGTCATTCTCAGCACTGCATTGACAATGACATGGTGAATGTGCGTTCGTGTGTGTTGTGCTGGTGTGAGTGCATCAGACACAACGGTGCTGCTGGAGTGTTAACAAACGGTCATTCTTGGGTCATTCACTGGCACTTTAAAATGCTTCTACACAGATGAATAGTTCGCTACATTACAAAGAGTGATGCACTCTATGTTAGTTGGGATTTGATTTATTAATTCATAAACATCATCGTTCGGTGTGAATTATTCTGTCTATTTTTTTTTCTGCAATTTTTGGACTAATAAAATCTGTTGCCAGATATTCTAGGAATCCCTAATCTGGTTACAGAATGGGCAGTTAATGTATGTTCTCGCCCTCCTCCACAGCGTGTTGAGCTGTCCAAAGCCTTTCATACGGTTAGGCTCCACTGTCCTTTAAATAGGCCACATCATTCCATAACTCAGTCAGCTTTTGAAATGAACCTAATGAAAGCTCGGAAAGTTGTTTTGTTCGTTTTGTGCTCTCTAAAGAAGCAGCCTGCCTTATTAGACTGGTTTTAGCTGGAATTGTCGAGGATATTAATTATTGAACTTTCAACTAAAGGGAGCATTTACTGCGGGCGAGCGTTCATGTGTGAGATTGAATAATTGAAGGATGAAGTAGGACAGCGAGAGACAGAGAGTGGGAGGTTGGTAAAAGAGAGAAGGAGAGAGAGAGTGACAGCAAGCACAAACAGCAAACTCTTTAACCTGTGAGGTCAGAGCAGGTGTGTGGTGTGTAGCACCACGTGAGAAGCCATTTTATTAACATTCACATAAGAGTAGGACATTTGGACGCCACAAACATTCCGGCAGGCGACAGAGCCTCTGACTACGTATGTTTAGTTCTATCAGAACGCAAGAACTTTCCCTTCTGTTTGCATCCTCTAAAAGCAATGCTGTGCTGGTTTATCAGTGCAGAAAGCTGCTTGTTTCTGCTACCTGAGCAGCACCCAGCTTTTTTTACTCATCTAATTAGTGACAGCTGTCTTTGCTGATGCATACCACACTTATTGCCAATCATTTTAATCAGACTGCGGGCTCATCTGGCTCTGCCATTCCCTGCAGCACTTACACTGAACAGGGAGAGAATTGATAATGGTATGTGAAGCCCCCATCGTCACAGGAGGACGAATCATCTTCATTATGTTTTAAACAAACTTTATGAAGATTAATCATCCATTGCATGTTTGGCAGGATTGGAGTAAAGCTTCAATGAGGATTGGTGTAATAGGGAAGCAGGATGACTGACTGTCCATTTTATTAGCTTCTCTTACTACACAGGATCACTTTGTAGTCCTATAATTACAGACTGCAGTCCATCTGTTTCTCGGTGTACTTTGTTAGCATCCTTTTCCACTGATCTTCAATGATCAGGACCTTAAGGTGGTGGGTCATTCTCTGCACTGCAGTGACATTGACGTGGTGGTGTGTTAGTGTGTGTCGAACTGGGAACTGGAGTAGATGAAACACAGCAGTGCTGCTGGGGTGTTTAAACACAGTGTCCACTCACTGTCCACTCTATTATACTCCTGCCTAGTTGCTCCACCTTGTAGATGTAAAGTCAGAGACAGAAGCTCCTCTGTTTCTGCAGCTTGTGTTGGTCATCCTGTAGTCCTTCAATGCTCACAGGACGCTGCCCACAGGACGCTGTTGGCTGAATATTTCTGGTGGGTTGACTCAGACTGGCAGACACTAAGGGGTTTAAACTGATCCACTCATGCCAGCGCACACACTAACACCATCACCATGTCAGTGTCAGTGCAGTGCCCATATATACCTATTCTGTGGTGGTCCTGTGGGGTCCTGACCATTGAAGAACAGAGTTAAAGGAGGTGAACAAAGAAACAGATGGACTACAGTGTGTAATCAATAATACGATAATGAATAAAATGTATTAATAAAATAAAATAAAATTGTGTTTATAATTTTTAATTTTGAAGCAAGTGTATATGTTGATATATGTATGATATATACATTGTGCTACTCAATAAACAGATTACACATAAAATAAAATAAAAATATTTATTTCATTTAGCATTTAGCATTTAGCAACTGTTAGCAAGATTTCTAAACTTTTGGAATACGTGTACGGAGATGGCTGGAAAAAAGGAGTGATTACATTTGGGTGTGCCAAAGGCCATAGTGTGGAGGAAGTAGCTGAACTTGCAGGTGTATCGAAATGTCCACTCATATGGGTCTACAAACAGTGGCAAGTTTAAAGGAGATTCTCATGAGAACTGTGTCCGAAAGACAAAGTGAGCAAAGGCCTCTAGCTTGCATAGACCTTGTACATGTAGCTACATAAGCAGGTCAAATACTCGACTGCAGGATAAAAAGCTTTTTCCACTTGGAGGTGGATCACGCCTGAAACATCCCCTATAAACACAAGAACACCTTCCTTTATTACTACTGCTACTTTACAGGTGTGCTTAGGGAAGAGCTAGTATTTCAATGCCCATGGTCAAGGAAGTATTGCACTTAACACTCTCTCTTCTCCGGTTTTAGGTCTGTATACTTATGTACGTCCAATCTCCTTTGTACTTGATGCAGTTCAGGGTCATGGTGGCAATAGGGTGAGCACCGAAGCCCAGGCATCCCTGTCCCTTTAAGTCGTACTAGCTGCTGCTGGGGAATCCCCAAACGCACCAGGCCAGCTGAGAGATATAATACCAGCGAGTCCTTTTGTCTCCCTCTGGGTTTTCTCCAAATAGGTCATGCCCATACATCTCCAATGGGGAGCGACCACAGGTCATCCTTATCAGATGCCTGAACTACCTCCTCTGGATCCTCTCAGCGCAAAGGAGGGACAACTCAGCTACCCAACAGAGAATACTCATTTCAGTTGCTTGTATCCACAATCTTGTTCTCTATGTTTGTACCTGTACCCAGCACCCAGTAGCCTACAATCAGTCTCACAATCCCTCGTCACTTCACTTGTGAACAAGATAATTAACCTCCTATACTTGGAGTAGGTTTAGGTCCCCTACTTGAAGAGAATACAATAATTAATTAATGCAAAAATATAGCATAATAAACACACAACAAATCAGCACACTTGTTGTTTATGCATGATGCATGACTCCATATCACTTAGAAGAGAAGCATTTTACCTTGACTGGCACTGTAAACATAATTAGCTAGATGTGTTGCTTTTGCCAGACAGTTAGACAGGCTGTGATGTTTTGTTTTTGCAGATAATTATCAGCCATATATTTGCATATCTGCCTATATATGCTGGGGGCAGCTGAGGCCTAATGGTTAGAGAAGTAGGCTTGGGACTGGAAGGTCACCAGCTCAATCCCCTGGAGCCTCAGTGCTCCCTCCTCCCCTACGCATACAGCTGAGGTGCCCTTGAGCAAGGCAGCAAACCCCCAAATGAGGCTGCCCACCACCCTGGATGTGTGCGCTCAGTTCTGTTGTATTGCTGTGCAATTGCGTGAAGGTTGAGCTTACCCACACCGGCACTTTTAGTAGTATTGTCATACCTACAGTTAGTTATGATGGTCATTGGCCTCCTACCAGTACCACCATGATCAACTTGGTATCCTGTGGCCTACAGAATGAAAACCTCTGGTGCAGAACAAATTGTAATACAAGCAATAAAAGAACCACAACACTCCAGCAGAAAATAATGTTTTTAGGTGATTGAAAAGATGTTGGGATTTGGGAAAGTTAATAGCCCTGCACTTTCCTGATTACTGGTTTCCAAGCTAAATGAATGTTCGACACAGATTCTAGTATGCTGGGATATTGTAGACAGCCAGTCTTCAAACTCTACACTGCTCAAACTGTGGACTGCTCAGAATAGCCCGCCACTCTCTCCAGAGTGTTGTTGGCTTCTTGAGCGAGCCAGTTGAGAGAGACGTGTCACATAACTGTCCCTGACAAGAAACACATGGGTAAGCTCCCTGGACCTCATACGAGGGTAACCACGGTGACGGCACCTCTCCTCCATCCTGCGTCATCTGTGGCTATACTGGCCTGACTAATGCTCCAATGTTAGTATGTCTCCTGTTCTCACTGCCTGTTGTTGACAGGAGCAGGCCCCAGCTGCCGATCGGGCGCCCTCTCCCACAGTCATTGCCCCTCAAAGGCCAGGCTCAGGAAAGTCAGTGCTGTGGAACGAGCAGTGCTGGTCCATTATCATGTAGTTAGCATTCGGCAGGCACAGAACAGAAATGGACGCATTCGTCTTACCTACTGCTGAGGGGCTTTCAGCCTGCTGAATTTTGATAAGGTGCACAATTTTCAGGTTCTCTGAACGCACCGGATCACTGTAGCCGTTCCTCATGCTAAGTTATGTGCTATCGATTCGGACTTTAGTTGGAATCAATTTAATAAATACTCACAATGACTTTTAGATCAATGCATTGACAGAAAGGGGCCACTGTACAGAGGCAGAGGCAGTTTAAGCTGTTCTGGGCAAGAGATTTGCAGAACAAGATCAATACAAGAGACGATGTGTGCTTAGACTTGCAGCAATTGAATGAGGGACCTTTTCATGCCAGAATAACATGCTCCTGCACCTTTGAATTAGTCACAGTGCTCCAGACAATCAGGCAAAACCAGTGTAGCCAGGCTATGTGGGTCAGACCTACTGTACATGAACATATGCACACTGTGTTTAGATACACACACACACACACACACACACACACACACACAAGTACTCATGCATGCCTGCTCACTCAGCATGCCTTATTCCCTGTTGCCATCATCTCATTATATTCCTGATGGCGTTTACTTAATTCACCGCCACTCGTTTGCTTGCATGTTCAGAGCCGCTCTCCCACACTTGCTGTTCCGAGAAGTATTTCTAATTGTTCCAATTTCAAGAGTGCTCTTTGGGAGCTAAACGCTAGGCAGTGTGGCAGATTTGTGGCTGATGAATATGTATGTCCGTTCCGGCCACTCTCCTCCGATCCAGCTAGTCACAGTGCACAGATGAGGCCCAGCTGGAGCCAGGAAAGACCCGAATGCGTCGCCATGGAAACTCGCGTCCCAGACTGTTCATACACAATTCATGCCGACTTTTCACTTCTTCCGTATCGGCCCTCCGGTGCTCCTTGCATGGCCTGTAGATCCCATGCGAGATGTGCAAGGTCTTTTACAGGTGTACCTTCTCGGTCAGCGTGGGCTCCAGCACCAGGCCCCACCATAAACCTTCCTCATGCAGCTTTAATGAGTGTCAACATGCCTCATTGGCAACAGACTAGACTGGGGGGTGGAGGGAGGGGTGGAGGGCAAGTGGGGGATCTGGTTTACGACGAGAGATGGATGGCTGGATGTTGGGAATGACCTCATTTTGGAGAGGGGGAGGGCGAAAGAGCGAGAAGGCGATGAGGAATAAAAATCGAGGTAGGTAAAGAGAAGATAATTAAGACTTACCTCTTCTTAGCTTTGCATATGTCTTCATGGAGAAGACTGTCTAGCAGAAATATGCTCTGGGACAACAATATCCTTGCAAACTTTCAATTTCCAGAAGCTGAATTATGATTTTCTCTCTCTGCCTCTGGGTAATTCTTCCTTCTCTGCCTGCGTGGTGAATGAAAATGCTGTCCATTCAAATTACTATGGTCAATAAATAGGCAGAAGATGTCAGGTCATTCTGTCCTCCAAAGCTTGCCCATATTGTGATGCATGTATGTATTCTTTCACTTTCATTATATAATTCCCCAAACCAACCCTGTTTGGAGGTTTGTTCAGCCCATCGCAGCCCATTTAGATCCTTGACGACATTACTATTAATTCAAAGCCACGTTTGAACCACCATTCACTTTACCTGACGTTAAGACCCATTAATCATCGAAAAAGACCTAAAATGTTCCGTTCAAGAGCAATTGATGTAAATCACCTCAAATTCCTGCATATTGTTATGTGACATTTGGTGCTTGGAAAGCCATTAACTCGCAGAGCGCAGGCTCTGTAGTCAATCTTTGCAAGACTGCGCAAGGAAGATAATTTGTAGCTAATTTTTTCTGACATTATCCCTATTGGTAACTTCCCTTTAATACGCTGGCCTAATCAGACTGGGATGTGTTTAATTTTTCATAATTACTCCAGTGCGCCTTGGGGGAGAGGGTGGGGGTGGCGGAGATGAGAGATCCAGAGGGCACATTTGCGACTCGGATCACAATCCTATCTGTCATCCAACACCACACATGCTGTGCCTTAGAGAGAGATGCATTTTTATACAGGCCAAGGGAGGGAGAGAGGGGGAGCGAGGTCCATTTAGAAAATTGGCTCTTTTTGTGTCATTACATTCCTATTGTGTCTGTAGCAGAGCCCTGGGCTCTGGGGCTTCTCTCTGATTGCTACAGTACTCAAAACTCCTCTGCACCCAGAGTGGGGGGAGGCAGGATTGACAGAAGGAGAGGCAGGCTTGTGAGACTTGGAGAAAACGGAGGGAAAAAAAACGGACTTCTCGTTCACCACGTCTCTGAGATCTATCAGGAGTGCAGTCGGGTCCGTTATCAGTTGTTTTTGCTGGTGGCTCTCCCACACAGGCTAATATCTCCTCTCGCACCTGTCTGGGCTGATGGCACCATGGATGTGCTCAAAGTACTCCTGCGCTGAGGCATTCAAGGGCTGCCGTCCAGCTTGGAAAGTTTGGTCTCCTCCCAGGGAAAGGGGCTGCGTCAGGCTGGGTGTCTGTTACCTGTTCCACTGGATGCATATACCATTACACAAACACCTGAGGCTGCAAATGCTTGGGAAAGTTATGCCAAATGACAAAGACCTGCTGGCCAGTGGCTCCCCAGCAGTGTAATCCTGTGAGCTTTTTTCACTGCTGGAACAGTCTTGGGGGCTTTGTTACTTTTTGTCCTGCCTTTATTTTGAGGAGAGTATGGGATGGAAATAAGAGCACTTATGTGAAGCATTGCTCATTCATTGCACCCATTGCATTCATAGTGCTTTAGGGATTTTTCTGTATCAATGCTCCTCTGTATATATTTGGGCTTTGTATTTAGGAAGGCAAATACGTGTGGTTTATGAGATCTTATTGGTGTGGATTTCTGCCAGTTGCCCATTTCAAGGGTGTATACAAGCAGTCAGTCGCTTAGGCAGGTAGATAATCAGTAAGTCACTTAAGGAGCAAGTAAGTAAATCTGTGACTCAGTCATTCACTCGGTCTGATCTTTAGTAATTAGTAATTAATGTATGTTTCAGTACCCAAGTATGCACCCACAGGACACTGAGTGCTTGTTTAGTTCTTGCTTGGGCGCTTATGTGACCCTACTACAAGAGTCAGTGTATTAATTAGTTCATTAGCTGGTTTTTAGGTTTGCCGCTTAGCTTGTCCATTTGTCATTATGTTTTTGGTCAGACATTCAGTCCTTTCAGTTAGGTATTTAATTATTTATTTCCTGACTAACAGCCCTAATCTGACCTTGTCAAATCCGATTTTCCTACAGTCTGCGATTGCACTACCACGAGGTGTTTCTGTTGTGAAAAAAGGGATAGGAATAAAACATTCTGGGGAACCCCTGCAGAGGTCATCCTCTTCTGGGTGTCTTTAATCCAGTGGCTGCAGGAGAGATTTTCCATGGTGTCAGACATGCTCAGGAAGTGCAGGATGTTTTGGAGTGAGTGATAGGGGCTCAGGGAGTGATCTTACGTTCTCTGCTCTGAGCTGCTGCCCTCCGCATGGCCCGCCTGAGCCAGTTAGTAGAGCCACTATTGATCCTACTGGGCCCCTTGGGCACCCGTCAGTCTCCTCCTGTTCACTCTGTATCCATGCACATAAATCAATCTGTCCTGCTACTTTCTCTTTACCTGTCCTTCCGAGCTGTAGTCCCTCTGCGTTCAAAGGAAGGCGGAGCAACCAATTACATGCTTATGTAACATTCCGGGGCCCCAGCCATGCTCCTTTTCATTCCACTCCATTTCTCCGCTAACCTTTGCTTTTATTTTCAGTGCTCCGTGGCGCTGGAATGATGGGAGCAAAAGATTTGCCCTGTTACTCACATCCGCCAGCATGGAAAGTGCCTGATGAGGGCATCTGCTAATTACGCTGTGTGCACTTTATTTTGGGTGTCAATTAAGGGGGAATTCATTGGCTTGGTTGGCAGGGAAGAGCACATTCGCCTCCATGTGACTTGAAGCGTCAAAACAGGAAGGTCCTTTTTGAAAACCTGGTGCTACAAAGGCTGTCATTCTGTTTTGCTCTACCTTTGTCTCTCTCCTTGCTCTCTCTGTCTCTCCGTTGGAGGGCAGTAAATGGATAGTGTAACTGGTTAGATGGGGATGTAGCACTCCATCTGTTCCTTACACGGTAGAAACCTGTTTGGGAATTGAGACACTCCCATTCGCAGCTGCTACTGAGCCTCAGACGTTTGCGGAGACGTCCTGCCAAGGCTAGAGAGATGAGGATGGTAGCCCAGTAGCTGGCAAAAGGGGAGCACTTCCTTACCATGGTAATCGGGTTTAATGTGCCCTGCTGGGCCGGGCTGGGGTGGGACTCCGACAGGCTTTTGTCTGAAGCTTCGCTCTGATCTCGGCAGGATGACGCAAGTCCTGGGCCTTGCCTGTTGGTCTCATTCGTCACTCCTCATCTTTCTCACCGCACTCACAGTCTCGCTTCTCAGCTACTCCCACTCACTTCCCCATCACAGAAGCTGGCCTGTTTAATCATTATCTGGATTCCAGTTCCGATTTGTCAGACCCTGGTCCATTCATTAATAGGCATTGGTCATCTGATTCCGAAGAAGGCTATAGTTTGCAAATAAATGATTTCTTTTCATTGCTTTTTGAGTGTCTTGTCCAATCACAGAAGATCCTATGAAGATGCTGAGAATGCTAAGTGCAATTCATGCTGGTTGGTTAAGAACTATCATCATATTGAACTTAGTTCTAAATTCATGCACACATTCAGCAACTTTGAGCTATCTAGTCCCTGCAAAAAGGCACTGTCAATAGAACAGGACTCTCTGGAGAGTGAAACTTTTGGCACCACGCCTAATGCCAGGTGTAGGCTAGAGGGTTTAAAAGCCCCCAGCATTGGGATGAGGAACATTGGAACTGTGTTCTCTGGAATTATCGTGCTCCATCTAATACTTTTGATATGAGTTGGACATGGGGTGGGGTGGTGACCATTGCTTGCAATGGATTGTTTTAACCCTTTAGACCTTGAGATGCAGGCCCTTGGATTAGTGCAAGGAAATCAGGTGTCATCAGACTAGAGGCTGGAAGCTGCCCTGCTTGGATCTGATAGTGCTTAAGTTTACTCCGTGACTCCAGCAGCCTCATGGTCACTTCTCAAACCGTACAAAGTGACAGCTTTATTGAGGCAACTATAAATTAATGACACATACCCGCTCCTTGGGCCATAAATTCCTGTGCATTTGTGCCTGGTCATGTGGTCTCCTTGTGAGAGGAAGTATCCCGTGAATCTCAATGGAATGTAATTCAATCTGCACCGTCGCGCACTGCCAGAAATGCTTTATGGGCGAGAGGTGCACATGTGCCCATGGCTGTTCCTAACATGTGGCTGTGTCTTTGTGTAGTTATGAGTAGCATATTGTGTTACTGAGCATGCATTCACAAGGTTTGCAGCTGTGCATGGGGTCTGAAGAAGCAGGCAGATGGAACAGGGTTTAATTGAGCAAACAAAAGCATGCAGACTGGGAATGAGCACTTACCTGATCTGACTAACAACACTAATTTCAGAGATAATGTTTGTCTTGACCTGGACATATTTTGCTCCTATAATGTTCCTGTTTGCTCTTAGCAGGTTTGTCTTCAGAATGTTTAGGACCCTAGGCTAATTTTGTGGGACATTTTTATGGTTTGACATTCCTTAACATTATTTAAAAGGACAGGGTGTTTCAAAAGCCACAGAACATCCTTATTCAGAAACGAAAGGGAGAAACATATCTGAATACCCCAGCAAGTAATGGGTGAGGGGACCTATCTTTTAGACTATGTCCAGAACACTGCTGCCATCTTGAAATCTGGGATATTTGGATCAAGGGCAACTTTTCCAAATGGGAAAGTGGTCAGGTAGCATATCAAAGAAGACCAGAATTGTCTCAGAAATCAAAAGTTATCAACACATAATGTAAACAACTGGGAACATAGCCTGTGATGCACAGCTATTTGACATGTTCAGTGTGCTGTCCCTGGTGCTGAACACAGATCTGAAAATGTAGGATCTAATCGTTATGAACCCGCATTAGAATGAAAGACCCCAGAAATAAAAGATGAGTGGTGTGAAGTAGGGTGGTCTGGGTGACCATTCCGCAGGTCCACGATGGCCAATCCAATGACCATGGAATTAAATATCCTGCCACTGACGAACACCTAGTGTGGTGGAGCCCCATCCTGTTAGAAAATAACAGGAGAAACAGCCACCGTTGGTCAGAACACTGGGAACACTGTTTCCTGTAGCATTCCCAGGTAATACTGAGCATTTAGGGTCTGGTCAATGAAAATGGGACACCACATTCTGCTGCGAGACATCACATGGTGCCAAAACCACTGTGGTTTTGTGTGAGGTTTCTTTGCCATTTGTCTTTTGATGAGGACTGTGTAGCTTTTCCTCCACAGTCCTGGTTTCTCAGAATTTGGCTGTGTGGGATGCAACACTGGTGTATCAAGAAAACACTTCATGTCTCAGAAATCCTGTTGGAAGGGTGTGTTTGATGATTGACAGAGATATTTATGCTAATAGGTTCTTCAAAATACTTGACAGTCATCAAACTAAACAAACAAACAAACAAAAAAATAACAATCTGACTAAACATGCACTGGAAGGCTGGTTCGGCATTTAAACTGGGATTGAATTAAGTTAGCAATGAGTGGATTTTAGCTGTTTTACAAGCTGTAATACTGACTGATAGTTTGTTTTTGAATTATATAGGGTCTTGTAGTTTGTTTTATATCATGTCTGTAGGTCATGCTGATCCTATAGATATGAAGCCTAGAAAACGGAATGTAACAGCCGTGAAATCTGGATCTCAGATTATAAAAGTAAAATCCCTCTGATGGTATAAAAAGTAAAGATGCACCGATCAATGACAAAAATCTGATTGTCAGCTAAATCAGCCATGACTGGTGACTGGCAGGCAATCTCAAATATCCGATTCTGTGCCAGACTAAGTCACACAAGCTCAGAATGTGCAACACCTGCTGCCATGGAGGAACAAATCCCAAAGTATTTGGAGCGACAGATTAAAGACACTTAAACACCATTACCAGAGTGCATTACCAGAATGGTGCTACACGATGGTTTTAAGTCATTACTGCACTTGATTTGTAGTTGGTTTGTGGAAAGGGTTTGTCCTCTATCCTAGTTTATTTGCATATTTAAGAATTTTACATGAAAGAAAAGAAAATATTTTTAATATAAGAATTAAAATATTGTCAAATCATCAGGTAAGACTTTTAAAATAATTGGAAGCTGGAATTGGATAATAAAATTGGAGTTGGTGCATCTCTAATAAGTAGTTATATTTGCTTTTACTCAGGATTTATGCAGCTGATACTGTTTTATACTAGTATAGTATTCCTATAATTTGAGTTTTAAAAATCGTAATATATCACCTTGCTTATAGTATTGCAATATACTGCAGCATGCTGAATCATAACCCCTGTATCATCAAACACATATCTTATCACCAGGTTCTTGCCAATACACCCCTATGACCCAGTCCAGATACAGTAGTATTACAATTTCAGTGAAGGTCCTGCCCCGGATATGATAATTAACCACAGGACAATGAAGAAAATCAGAGAGCAGAAAGACGTCAGCTCGTTTTTCCATAGCGATTAATTTCTTGCTGTCTAAAGGGACTGAATTCCGCTCTTGCCTACCGATCCGTGGTCACATTCCATGTTTTTAAATGTACATTCACACACCCCTCCCTGAAGTACTGCTTGTATACTCTATATTGCATTCTGCTTTATTTTTTTCTCTATAGATTTGATTGATGGACAGCATAGCTTGCTTTGATTCCTGGAAAATAACCCAATCATAAGCTGCGCTCACCTTTTAGGGTTATTAAGAAAAAAAGGGAAGAGCGAGAGAGAGAGAGAGATCGAGAGAGAGAGAGAGAAAGAGAGAGAGAGAGAGAGAGTGGAGAGAGAAAAAAACAAGGCAGTGTTTGACAGCAGCTAAAATGAGCTCTCTCATTCTGAAATACTGGGCAGCTTTTAATGGGCTTTATTTTGCGCTTACTCGCTCTTTGGTTGGGTAAAGGGGGGGAGGGAGGGGGGGTGCAGGTCGCATTTTATAGTGACAGCCAGTTCTTTTCTCACTCCCTTGCTTTCATTTGCTCTCTCTCTGTGTCTGTGTCCAGCCAGGCTGAGAGTGGAGCGAGAGTAGAGGGGGGGGGGAGAAAATGAAGTGATTTGTGGAGGTATTGATCGGTGGCAGGGGATATTGATCAGGCCGTTGAGAGAGAGATGGAGGGGGGCAGGGCCCGAGCTGGTCCTGCTCTTTGTCTGGCAGAAACAGGTACCAGTGTCCCCGGGTGCTAGGGTGTGCCCACTGTGCCACTGGGGTCAGTGGCTGGCAGTGCTAAAAGCGGTGATGACCACAACATCAGGAAGCCATTACAGCCAGAACAGTGATTCTGGCTATTCTGCACGACACATATTATTGTAATATGGGAGGCGAGGAGGCGAGGAGGCGAGGAGGCAGGGTGCAAATGCGAGTTCTCTTTATTTCTGCTTTATTTCCAGAGTCCAACACAATGTTCACAGTACTAATGAGAGCTACCCATAAGTTGAGAATAGTACATAAAAGTGACAGAACAATGGCGTTAACAGAGAATAGTAATACACTCTAAGAAATAAAGGTGCTACACAGGAATCCTTAGGGATGCCATACTGGAACCACTTTTGGATCCACGACGAACCGTTTTCATAGTGTGAAGTCAACCATCACTTTATTTAACTCTTTGAACTCCACATTGTGTGGGCAGTAATGTGCTACAGAGATGAAAACACTTGTATGAACATATCCTATATGTGGTAAAAAATTATACCTTGACATATGTTTTATGTTGGTGGTTTGGGAACCAGCCTTGTGACAGGAAGGTGGCTGGTTTGAATCCCCGAACTGGCAGGACATTACTGAAGTGCCCATGAGCAAAGCACTGAACTCCCTGGGCTGCCCACCACTCTGGGTACGTGTGTTCACTGCCCCCTGGTGTGTGAATTCACTAGTGTGTATGTGTGTATCACTTTGTGTGGACGGTTAACATGCAGAGATCTCATTTTCCCGTGTGTTGTTGGGTTTTCTTCCTCTACCCTACCCATGAGAGGGCCCCCAACAACAGCCTCGACGGACCGTAAGGGTTTTTGACTTCAGAGATCAGACTACTAAGTTTCTTTTCTCAACAATGCTTTATTAAAGCAAAATGAATAGCTATTCGTGGTACAAACTCGTCAGTGCACTGGAGCTAGTTGCAAGAGACAACCGATTCCAACAAAGCGTCGGCAGCGTCTGAGCAGGAAGCTCCCCCTTGCTGGAGCCCTCCATTCTTATACCTTTCTTCTAGACAGTTCCCCAAACTCAAGTTCCCCAAACTGAGTTTCAGTTGATGGGTCAAGTCTGGGTCAAGAATTGTTATTCCCAAAACTGCAGTTTAGCTTCGGTCATCTAGAATTGTTTGTTAAGTTGCGGCATTTTAGAAATGTCTCTTAGAAGCCCGTTGTTACTTAAAGTTTGGATTTAATCATTACAGTGTGCACAACACAGTGGGTCAAATGAGTATAATTACTATTACTTATATCTTGTACAAGATACAAAACTGGCCATATCATAATATCGCATCATGTTACCATCTGTGTATGATTTAATTCCGAAAAGGAATGTGAGTGGGTTGTTTGTGTGGAAGCGGTTTGGCTTACAGTAGTTTGGTTTCTGGTGCTGATGATTTAAAATTATACGTTGTTAAGATTTCCATCATATAAAAATCAACATTTTTCTTAAGCATATTGAGATATGAGATTTTAGTCACATCACTCAACCCTAGGCAACAATACTTCATAAAGCGAGATATCAAAACACCATGAAGAAGGTAGAAGACTCCCAAATTACACACAGCTCTCTGTGTATGTATGCACTAGGCAACTCATGAAACTGCAAATTCTAAATCTAAATAGAGCATAATATATGGGCAAAAGAACAGTATTTGCATTTATTCATATCTGAAAATCTAATATAGCAGCGCTATGTGCGTGTGGATGTTCTAGTTTTATGCCTTATGTAGTTCACCATATCGGGAGTAAGGAGGTATTTGAGATTCAGCTTTAAGATTGTTTTCAGTAACTAAAAATGGCATCTTCTTGTGGATCAGAAGCCATAACACAGCCATAAATCCTCAGGGTTTATAGATAAACAGATATGTGTGGATGAGTGCTGCGAGAACTGGAGAGGATAACAAGAGGCCAGGCTGCAAAGAAGGCACAGGTGGGGACACTAATTAGTGGGCGGGGCCATAACAAACCAAGCCATTTGTGACACCACATTACATGCTCATCAGCGGCCACATAGTGTTTTTCAACAGTCGTTAGCGAATTCAAGCTCTTTGATAAATCCACTTCGGAGCAGTTCTCAAGACTTCGCTTAAAGCGTCCAACTGCTAGCGCAGCATATCGTAAATGACCTGTGCAGTTTTCTCTTTGAGTGCAGTAATCAAGACTGCAAAGCCGTGGGACATAAATTAATGCCATATGTTTAGAAAAAAAAAAATAGATAAAAACCTTTCCCACCAAGTAAATCATCAGATGCTTAAAAAAACGAGCTTAATGATGATGAGGGAAGGGGGAGAAAACCCTGCGAAGAACATTTGGACTAATCTACATGTCTCAGGAAAACAACCACTGTCGTGTAATTTAGCAGATTTGTCGATGGAAGTGGGAGCTCTTACAGTACAGCATTAGAGCCATCTGGCCATAGCTTGGTCTCCCTCCAGGAAAGACCCCAGACTGGGAGTGTTCCATTACTGAGCTGTTCTCGCTCAACCCCCACCACCCCTCAACCTACCCCCACACTCTTCACCATAAGCTCCTATGGAGGGGGGAGCGTCGCCTCTCCGTTCGCCAGCCATCGGAAGTCACTCAGCAATTAAAAATTACGCCTCGCCTGCGCTTTCTCGCCGCTCTCATTCCCCGCTATTCCTGTTCCCGTTTCTTCTTCCCTTTTAAACCATGCAGGGAGAAAAGAAACGAGGTGCCGAGGGCTGATGAAAGAGAGTGAGAAAGTGGTAGGAAGTGAAAGAAGAGCTGAGAGTGAAAAAACAAAACAAAAAAAGAAAGAGGCTGAACGACAGCGTGTGATGATGAGGAGGGACTACGGGGAAGAACGGAGGAGAGTGGAAAAAGGGAAGGGAGCGCAGGAATGGGTGAGGAGAGGGTACGGTGGAGGGAGGAAGCGAATGTGAAGTGAACGCACAGACGAAACGAGGGAGGACATGAAAGCGTGTTCAGACGGGAAGAGATGGAGTGAGTGAGTGAGTGAGCAAGCGAGCGAGGAAGAGAGCGAAGCACTCCACTCCACAACGCTTCTCTCCGGACACCCTGAATAATTGAATCTTGCGTAGCGTCGCTGCCAGGCGCTGGTGATTTATTCATGTATATTTCAGGAAGTTGTAATCTTTTCATAGCTCGGCTGCTTTCCTTTGTACTGGAGATGAAGGGTGACAGAATAGGGCCTGCTACTGGATCTCCATTATTAATAGCACGAGCAGTGGCCGGCATGACCCCTCCTGTGCTTTCGCCGTCCACTAAGAGAACTCCGCCCCCTTCTCCCTTTCAGTGACACAGAGCCTAGCTCACCTCTGCGGAACTTCAGGGCCCGCGTTCAGTGCTCCCACGCCTGCCCTGTGCCTCACTGCCGGCCCAGATCCTCACCATTTACAGCGAGCTGTCGTGGAGCCTTCATGCACTGCCAGGTCATGCACACGTCTTTGTGGTTGTGAGATCAGAGGCTAAGACGATG